>JAJJWW010014831.1:0-148346 GCA_023531295.1 Papaver armeniacum | reverse complement strand
AGTTGGTCCTCTCGATAACATCCTAATTAGCAACTCTGATATTTATGATATGGGCTATTTTTCATGATTCTTTGCCTACATCGACTATGCTTCTTAAGCATAGAGGAATAAATGTGCAAGATTTGTGCATTTTCTTCAAGGAGGAGAAAGAGACAGCAGATCGTTCGCTGGTATGTTGGTCTTGCGCCTTTGAAGTTTGGTCGTATATTATAAAGGCTTTCAGAGTATCTTGGGTAGATCCATGTTCTGCAAAGGGTAATTTTAAGGCTTGGGGTATGAAGAATTTGAAAGGCAGGAGCAAACTAGTATGGTGGAAGGTGATTTATGAATGTGCAATCATGCGGGGATTTCTGGAAAGAAAGGTCTAGATGGGTGTTTTCCGGTACTGCTGTTTGAATGGGAGGGTCCGCGGTTTTGTGTGTTGCCGGATTAGTTTTCCGTCAACATAGCATTTTCGCTTACACATGATTTAACTCTCATTACAATATTAGCAGAATAAAAATATACCATGAAAAGGACAGTGAAATCCTTTCTAGGACTAGATCAATTCTGTAACTAACCACATATCTGGGAAAACTCATGACTGTTTTTGCGCATGTGTCATTAATCTCACAAGAGATTTTGGATATCACAGTTTAAGTGGATTCACCCAACAAAAGGTTTATGATGGTTTGAATGTCTAACGTGCTAAAATAAATGGTTGTTGATACTTGATATCGATAATCTTAAAATAAAATTACCAGCGTCAAAATTTAAATACTGGAGTCTGGACGGTCTTGATAAAAAGTCAGAGTTCACATGTAAAGCAGTAGGACAAGCAGTAGTGAAAAAATCTAGTCCTTGGACCACCTTAAAAAAGACCAAAAAATTTAATCTATCTATCTTTAGAAAATTCGCAAATGGTAAATCAAATGGTAAAAACAGATGATGAAAATGATAAGGAAATGGAACAAAAGGATAATGAATGTGGATGACAAAATGGAGGCCTGGTCAAGCACAATCCACCGAAATCGTGAAACAAATTAAGGTCTTGGAATTGGGTTCAGACTAATCTGATGAACCCAACTTGGTCCGATTCTTGTTTCTGTCTTCAACTCTCAATGCTTCCTACAACATTGAGGTTAAGCCGAAATACCAAAAAAAAAAAAAAAAAAAACGAGATAAGAAAATTCGATCTCTTCCACATTGTCGTCGTACAATGGAAGTACCCATTTTTTACCCTAATCAGAACAAGGGATGCACCGAAGCAGTGATATACTTCCTGCCTTTTGACATTTTTACTATGGCCTGCTGCTGAACACATATATCCTGGCAAGTCATGATATAGAAGTACAAAGTGGGATCTAAGTAACTGTGCAATCAATGCTGCTAAAATTGTAGTAAGTACAAGTGATTACTGATTGTTAAGACAAACATCTAAGTGGTATATTATACAAGTGACAAATCAGAAGGTTCTCAAAAAAATTACCGTGGATTAATCACGTCCCTAAAAAGATTTCGCAGGTTTTCTTGGTATCACTGCTGTTCTAATTCATTATTCATGGCTGGATAACACACACACTTATGTTGGGTAAAATACCTTCGTTACCGATTCTCCAATAATACAACTCGTGTATTATCCACCGATTCGTTACAACTCGTTGTAACACGGTTTTCACTTATGTATTACATCTCGTAATACCAACAACAAAACAAGAAAAGAATGATAGAAAAGAGATGATCAATCACAAAACTTAAAAAACTTACTTTGGTGTATTGAGGCGAGTAATCTCTTTGCTTAAGACATTTGATGCCACAGTATATAATGCTTTATTCTGATTTAGCGGCATATGTCTCCAACATTCAACAATACCTCGATGTTTTTCGCAGCACTTCGATAACACCGAACAGCGAACGCGAATGGATGTAGCACAAACTCTTCTTTAACTCTTGAAGACATGCAAACTCTTAAATTTCTAGTACTAGTTTTATGACTCTAAAAAACACACTTGCAATGGAGAATGAGTGGGGTTTATATAGGCTAGAGGTGACTCTTGGAGAAGTCCTTTCATGAAGAGTCACAACCCTTAATGGAGAGTCACATCCCTTGGGATAAAACACTAATGTTGAAAAGACTCAAGTGAGTTGGACACACCTATTCATATTTCTATTCAAAAATTCCAACAATCCCCCACATTGAATAGAAATTCATGCAAGTTTAATGCGAGACACTAGAAAAGAGTTTGTGCGCGAACATCACTGCATCGGGAGAGATAGCTTTTGGCTTTGAATCTTCCGTAGTGAATACCTACCGGGTTTACTAGTTGTTCGGTGAACGCGATGTCTTGAACCGCCCAACTTTATGATGTAAACCGATGCAATAGATATCACACAGTTTATTTCCTTACATATCCGGTTCTCGGTTGTGTTCATTTAAACCACTGAACGATGTTGGTTTTCATGAGTGCTCTAGATTAACTTAGCCTTATAGTTATCATAGAAGCGGCCCCACTTCACACTCATATAGGTGATCTCCTATTTGAAAGTATCCTGCCATACTTTCTTAGTGAAAACTAAGCCAAAGGAATCATTAAGAGATATTCTCAACCTCTCACTTGACAGGCAACACTGTTTCATCATAGAAATGGGAAAGAGAGTAAACTCTCACAGTGTTTCCGGTGAGTATAAATTTATAACTTGGTTGTCCCTTTTGAACCTAGATAACCATGGGATCTCCAATCGCTAGGTTGGGTGTCCGCTATAAATACTACTCTATATAGGCTATCCCATTTCCCTCGATGACGCAATTATACGCTCTCTAGAATTCGTATCATTTGCCGGCTTGATACAATTCACATACACTATTTCTTTTCAATGCACGCATTTGAGAGCAATTGCTTTATGGTCCTATGTCGTCGATCTATTTATCGTGACATACCATAATATCTCAAACTATGTGTTATTCCCAACAAGTGTATATACTTTGGCCATAAGTATATATGCAAGGAAAATCCAAAATCACTTCTACTTTCCCTCTGACTTTGCGTCCAAAGCTCCAGAGTCCATAGTTGAGCTCCTTATCAACCATTGTTTCGATTATTTCCTTGCTAAGCTTTCCTTCTACGATAAGCACATAGTTTCTCATAAATGATGTTGAATCATCACTTTCTACTGCACGTCACCATGTCTAATATAGACATAGAGTACAATTTATTTGGTACAAAACTCTATGTACAAATTAGTCTCCTACAATTCTGACATAAATTATAGGATTCTGTAATGTAATTGTACTAACTCTTCCATTTGGTGACCCTCACAGTTCCGAGGTACTCTGCATGCAGTTAGGAGATTCGTCTCCCTTGTCGCAAAACAACCAAAATTAATTATTTTCGTTCGCCATGAATACCAAACTTAGATCAATTTGTTGTTTAGCGAGACTTTCCCCCACAATTCTGAGGTACTCCAGAATTTCTTATCAAATTTCTTATCAAGACAAGTTACGTCTTTCAACCAAAGATGCATTGGGACTTCTTGTGCAGTAATTTAAAAGTCCCATATCTCTCGCATCCTATCTCTGGTTAGAGATTTCCAAAATGGGTAAATCAAGATAAAATCATGATCTGCAACTTTTATTTTTATCACAAAACCAAAAGAGCAACAAAAAGGTTGGAAAATCATTCTGGGCTAGAACTGATTTCCGCCCCTCAGAAATCTCCCATAGACGAGACTCAACATTCTGAAATTTCTAAAATGCTTCCACTTGTCCAAAAATTCTGAAATTTAGTGTGGAACATCAGGACGTTTTTGTTAAAAGGATTTCCCCAACATCTTTTCCAGATGGGAGATACATCCACATTTCTACACCACAGTTAGAACTGAACCTTAAGACCAATCGTTAATTGTCATAGAACCAAAGGAAATTAAGAAGCAACTCCTTCTTCCTAGTATGGCATGGTGAAAACCGAACACGAATATTTACCATTCTGGTGTTCTTATTTTACTGTCTCGAGCATCACACAATATATTTCTTGTATTAAAGAATACACCTTTGTATTCATGAATACGAGAGTATCATTCTCCATTTTGTACCCCAAGGTCCAGCCATCTATTAAAATCAAGGAGATTCCAATCATCAATGGCATTATTTTACTCTCTTTTTATATTGATCAACCAGTATTAAAGCCACAGTTTAATACCCACTATCCACATCATAACCAACAAATTAACCTTTGACTCCCACATACCAAATGGGTACGAATTTTGTCAAGGCAACAAGATCAAATAAAAGGAGAAAAATAAGAGAGAAAACAGAGGATAATCTTATCTTCCATCCTGTGAATCACATTCCCTTGTGTCTCTACAAAGAGCATTCTTGTCTTTCTATAACAATGTCTCTGAATAGTAACCGAAAATTCAGATCTCTTCTTTGGGTCATGAAACTAACCAATACACACCACTTGTGTTTATTGACTTCAATGAAGAAGCATACTGGTCCTTTTAAAGATCAACCAAACAAGAACACATATTTGGTTCTGTTCATGAAATATATAAAAGCACACAAATAGTTTGAGCCCATTGACCAATATTTGATCATTTTCCACAACGGACTGTCCCTGCATGGATTCAAATTTTAAACTGAAATTTGAATCATTCAAAGTGGCTGTTAACGTGCATCAGACAACTAGGGTGTTAAAATGAAGAGATTCTTCATTTTCTCATTATCTGCATTTCTCAGTATCACCCTATTCCTGGGCACCAAAAAATGAAAATTCATTTTTCTGAATTAATTGAATTTGTCTCACATACATGATATACCAGACGTCCTCTGATAACACCTTTTCAAGTCAATTCAAATTAATCTGAGCCAACCGTCCCAACCAAGAGGTTCCATCTCTTCGCCACTAGATATTTTCCTAATGGGACTCTCTTTCTGAAGCACATGCATGTTTTGAATCCAACAATTTACATTTCAAATTCAAAGATATAAACTGCCTTCATCAGTCCAATCAATGTACCGTCATTGATCATGCTTTCCTCGATCAGAGGAATTAAACACCAATCCAAAATATTCTATTTTGGAATAATTCACTAATTAACTCTTGATAGACGAGAGTAAAAGGGATCTATAATTGGAATTCAACTGTGCTATTCTTATAGCATCCCTCCACGGCCTAAAATATAAGAATTAAGAATTCATTTCTTCAAATGATCCTAAATCCTCCCAGTTAACACTTCATAGTTACTGGCTTTTCACAAGCTAGAAATAAAGTGTTTAAACCGTGAACAAAAGAGTTTCCTTATAGTCGAGTCACTTACTAATGGATGGCCAACCAAAATCCATTTATATACTGAATGTTGAATACTCAAGTATGTACACATACTCGACAACATAAAAAAAAGATTGCAATAGCCTTTAACGTGTAAGTTGACATGGGCAGTTATCGTGATCAGACACATGAAAAGATACAACGTTTGTGTGCAATTGTGTATTCAATTGTAACTGTGTAAGTAATTACCCCTTGGCCAATCGACGTCACAGTACACACAAATACATAAATGGTGCCATTTCCAATTTTTTCAAAAAAAATTTTAGAACCGATCAAAAACCGTTTGTACTTAACCATCACCCGGAGAGATGCATGTGTGGAGAGAGTAAACAGGGGAACTTGCAAACACATTAGGCAAGTTTCTGTTGTTCCAAACAGCAGCCTCCCATGCACTGGTACTGTATCTTGAGTACATGGTAGACTAGCCCACACCCAAAGCATCCAAACAAATCATATCTCGCACCTGAGATATAGTTAATCCAACAGATGGTGTCTAAAAAACAGACACCATAATCTCTTATGTGATTTGGGTCTAACACCCGTATGCTGTTCGACCAAAAATCGAAATACACATCGTAGTTCAATGTTTAAAATTTAAACACATAATCAGTAACAAAGATATTCAAATGTCTTAAGATTGTTGGGTAAAATACCTTCGTTACCGATTCTCCAATAATACAACTCGTGTATTATCCACCGATTCGTTACAACTCGTTGTAACACGGTTTTCACTTATGTATTACATCTCGTAATACCAACAACAAAACAAGAAAAGAATGATAGAAAAGAGATGATCAATCACAAAACTTAAACAGACTTACTTTGGTGTATTGAGGCGAGTAATCTCTTTGCTTAAGACATTTGATGCCCTGTATATAATGCTGTTACAGATTTAGCGGCATATGTCTCCAACATTCAACAATACCTCGATGTTTTTCACAGCACTTCAATAACACCGAACAGCGAACGCGAATAGATGTAGCACAAACTCTTCTTTAACTCTTGAAGACATGCAAACTCTTAAATTTCTAGTACTAGTTTTATGACTCTAAAAAACATACTTGCAATGGAGAATGAGTGGGGTTTATATAGGCTAGAGGTGACTCTTGGAGAAGTCCTTTCATGAAGAGTCACAACCCTTAATGGAGAGTCACATCCCTTGGGATAAGACACTAATGTTGAAAAGACTCAAGTGAGTTGACACACCTATTCATATTTCTATTCAAAAATTCCAACAACTTACAGTGAAGTTACCTGTAATCGGTGTTTTAAAAACTGAAAGTGTAAAGCAATACGCTACCCCAGCAAAGCGTAAAGGCGCTACTCGAGAGCATAAGCGCTGCTTCAGTAAATGTACGCTGAACATATAAATTAATATAGTACTTTAAATCTATATGAAAAACTCAGAAGCTGTTTCATAATAAAGGGAAACTAAGATATTTTCAACATAAAGGAAAACTAAGAACAATCAAACTAACTTGCTTAGTAGCATACTCCTGATTGTACACAAGAACTATCTAAAAAGTTACACTAGCCAAGAATGTCATCATCATCACAAACGTCTAAGGCCTGATATTGAATTTTAAAGCCAAGAAAAAAGACTCTAAACCTATAAGAAAGCGAGTGTCAAGGCGTTTTTGTGGTGAAGCGCAAAAGAGCGGGCATTGAGGCGGGAGGCAAAATGTTTTTAAAACCCTGCCTGTAATGGGTCTGCAAACGTACAACTATGAGCAAATTATAAAAATGAAGTCTCATTGAAACTCAGATCTTCATAACCCATTTTCAAATCTTATTGTGAACCCATGTTCATGGAACTGCATTAAATATGACGATATAACAGCAAGTCATTGGTACGTACCACATTAGTTAAGTTGGGGTTATCAGGAAAGTTAAATGGAGGATTAGAGAAGTTAGAGAATTTACAGTCCCTTTCTCTAGCTCATAATAACTCCAGAGGTAGTATTAGGGAAGAAAATTCATTCCCTTGATACTACTAAGAAAGCCCTCACTTTCCACAATTGTGTCAGCATTCACTTATTCAACTCCCATGCGCACACTGAAATCCGTAACTAAAGCATACATCATATTCTCCATTTCAGATAAGGTCAAGTCACTAACAAAATGCATAGTTAATAAAGCAACATAGCTTAACCTAATACTCCCTCCGTCCCACTATTAAGTGACCTATTTGATTTTACATTTTGTCCCACTAATAAGTGACCTATATCACTAAACAAGGAGGTATTTCCAAAATTATCCTTTTAGTTAATTATAAAAAATATAAGAAATATGCATAATTTGATAGGCATGTTTATATTCGTTACGTATGTGTTTTAAAATGCTTTTCAATGGTATGAAGTTTGCGAACATCCGTGGAGTAGTTTGAGAGATAAATTATTTCTAAATTTCACTAGTTATTATTCATAAGGGTATAATTAAAAAATGCTTAAAAATATTCTTTTCCTTGCTTGCCTTAAAAATTGTACAAACTTAAACTAGGTCACTTAATAGTGGGACTCAAGGAGTATATATTGAAGTAAGAAAACATTCCTATAATGATGGTTCGACAATATAAAAACATAATAACAAATAACAGTAGTCTAAGCATATTACTCCACAAGACAATGTCATTAGCATTTATGTTCAGACAAAAGTAACTACTTGCAATCCAATTTCAAAATGGAACACAACGAAAATTACCAGTTTATAAGTAGGCATCCACGGTCTCATCCTCCTACAGCTGGTTGAAAAGGCTGATCATGGTTTCTGTCTCCGCAATTTTAACAGACTCCATTATCTTTGTATCTTTTTCGCCTAATTCTTCCAACGAAACTAAAGTGTTCTTGTGAGAAAATACTTCACCAAACTCTTCTTTAAAATCCACAATACTTTTTAAGGTTGAAGCTTCTTGGTACTGAATGTTGATATGGTTATCACAGTAAGCTAAGAAATGGTAACTCTTCGTAACGGCAAACAATTCGCCGTCTAAAAATTTGAACTCGTCACTGTAAAAAATCATATACTGTGCACTCCAACCCATTGACTGATGTTTGTTTCTCCCTTTATTGTCATAATTACCGTTCTTCTTTTTCAATAGCCACCCATGCAAACAATAAGCTTTATCGACAACTAGCTAGATTAATAGCAAAAGACAAACACCCATCCAAAACCCCTAGTTTAACATCACCACTGAAATCATTTTGTGGCAATGGAGGTGAAAGATGTTCACAAAACTTTTTTTCAGCCAAATCGAATGTAATGATCATGTCTAAATGATGATTCATCCAGTAAAGAGTATCATTGACTGATGCAGGGGCATTTTATGTTTCTTTAGGAATGCTTTTAATCTAGGAATGTCCTACAAAATAGGGATGTTTTTTAGTTGTTTCCATATTTAGTTTAGGTTTCTTTTCGTAGGGGTTATGTTTTTAGTATAAATAAGCTTTTAGGTTTTCTTTAGAGGTAGACTTTGATTATATATTTTCTTAAGCTTTAATCTGCGGATTATAGAAGAGTAATGGTTTTTTTTTTAACCTAGACTCAATTATTATGTTATATTGTTATCAATCTTTGTTCTATACGTTTATCTTTGTTCTATTCGCCCTAGTTTTATGTTTTAGTTTCTAGAACTTCATCATTGACACAGACAGATTCTCCCCAATCTTCTTTACTGGATTCAAAATTGAACTCACCAAGATTTCCCCATCCAAGGCCACTCCCTAAAGTGTATATGTAAACTTTCATAGATCTGGTCTTGTTCACCACCATCATACTTACAAATTTATACTCATTAGTGAAATAAACATAACTAAATACGTTGACCTTAAGATCCATTTTAACACTCTTAATTTCTGGAAGCATAACATATTCTCTAGTAATGGGGTTGCAAATATACACTACATCTGCTGAATGGTTTTGAGCAAGACAGACTAATCCATTACAAGACCCAAAAAATTTAGTAAACCCAACAAATTGAGCTTTGAAGTTAAACCTTTTGATTCTCTCGATGGATTCATTATCATCATTATATTCAAAATACTAAAAACTTTCATTCTTCCTCCCAACAGGATAAGTCAAAGCAATGAAACCCAACTTACCAGAATCCTTATGATGATTAGAATGACGCAGATGCATCTTGTAGAATGATTGACTGCGAACAAGACTTCTCCAATTTGTGCAAACTTCCTTGCATTGAAGAACCCATTCAGCTGGTAGTCTACTGATGATATCTGATGTAAGTTCTTCCGGTAGAAGATCGAAATTCCCTATCAGATTCAAAACCCCAATCTAGTTCAACAAACAAAGAAAGATTTACAGATGATAATTTTAGAGAAATTCTAGGGTTTGAGTTTTTTTGGGTGCGGAAAGCGTAAAGCTGAAATGAATATGAGAAGATGGGATCCAAATTTATCCCCTTGACCAAACGGCATTTTCACCCTTTTGACCAAAAGTCCGAAATACGAAACGTAAAAGCAACACGAAATTACGGTTATGGATTGTTTTTTTTCTTTTGACAAATATCCCGCACGTGCTTCCGCACGTGCAAGTTGGATCCGGGTCCATTACTTTTGTCCGTAAGTTAGCATCCTAATATCGCATGGTAATTTTCAGGTAAATCAAATTACTCATATACCCTCATATTATTTATTTCTCATCACTTGCATCTTCATGGAATAAAGGGCAAAATGGTCCAAATAAAATTTACAGCTTCAAAATACTATTCATCTACAGTGCCTAAGGGATGTTCTTTTTATAATAGTAATATATATTAAATTTTATTTGTAAGAAGTGAAGCACATATGCCATATTTTTCTTTTTTGTTGATGGAAAGGTGAAATGTTATTAACTAAAAAATATAATACAATAAGTTTATAATTTCATTTTTTATCAAATGTATTGGAAATGATACTTGATTTTAGGACTTTTTGATGTAGATGAGCTGATATATGTTGAAGGTTTTTTATCCTTGCATTTTTAGCTAAAAATCCGTAACCGAGTTATGCTTTCTACTTATATACTTAACTTTGGCTCGGGGTAATTTATCTAGTATCAAGGAAACTTGCTACATGGTGTTTTCCGCAGTACAAGGAGTTTCGTTGCTTTCCTTGTTAATTTTATCCGTCGAAGCTTTGTAGTATATTATTATGGATACACTTGGCAAGATATTTTAGCTTAACCACGTGATTGCCTTTAACAAAGTTTTTGTCGTTGCATGGAAAGTCCCACTCTGACCCTGCTGAGATGTGCATGAAAGTCTCTTTGGTCTACCGAGTAAAGGATAAAGACGTATCCTATGGAATAACCATCTTTCTAAATGGAAACATTAACAAAGACTATCCAATCAGTGTTTAATTGGGACCATTTAGGTCTAGAAATTTTTCTTCTCTTAGGCTTAGTAGTCTTATGAATATTGTTTTGAGTTGTCTGTTGCAAACAAAATTATTAATTTGTTCTATAAGATTTGTCGGATTTGGAATGATCTTTTCAAAAGCAACCGAACATCTATGTTGTTAGATGAACCAAGATATGGTGGTGTTAGAGCACTACTCGGTCGAACTCGCAAGCGTTGCAATATATCTCAAGCTTGTTTTCAAGTTTAGTTGTCAAAACTATAAGTCTTGATTTCTAGTCTACTTATAGCTATATCTCGGATTAGGATAGAATGTGTAGTTGAGCTTTAGACTTCACGGCGTGCATCGATTGAAGAGGAAGAACTATTAAGGGGAGCTTGTGGAACTTCATCAAAAAAAGGTATGTGGAGACTTGAACTCATCTATCACTCAGAAGTCTATTCTATTCTATCACCTATTGACACTAAAACGTATAACTATCTAGACTTTACATTATACACATTTGATATTTCGAGGTGAGTTTAACTCGCTTATCTATTTTTCGAAATATGTGTTGGAAAGATTTTTGCTTTAACTACGTTCATCATTATTCTTGACGAATGTCAAAAGATGATCATGTGAAAATCTCCTTGTAACATCTTACATGATTTGTGTGAGACAGTCATTTGATGTAGACTCAGAATGTTTCGTATTAATCATTCGATCACTTGAAAATTGCTTAAAAGCTAATAGTTTGTGTGAGACAATTATTGTCGTCTTCTAAGAATGTTTCAATGATTGAAATGGGAGTTTTGAACAATTAACCATTGTCTGGGTATAGCACAGTATGCGTACACGTATGCAAACTGTTGTAAGAATTATTCAGGTCCGGGAACCAAGTATGCATACCCGTATGCGAACGGTTTTAACTGTTAAAATCCGGGAACTAAGTTTGCTCACCCGTTTGCAAACTTATTCACCTTAGTTCGGTCTGGAACGACAGTATGCGTAGCCGTTTACGAACTGTCCGGAACTTATGTTTGTGTACCCGTTTGTAAACTTATGAGGTTAAGTTCTAAAATCGGTTAAAGTATGATTTCATACTCATGAACAAATACGTTTAAATAATAAGGAATGCAATATTTGCAAACTGTGACTAAACGTTCATGAATTGATTCTTTGATTCAAAACCGATTTTGTTTCAGTTGTGTCTTGTATACTTCTATGAAATTTAAACAATTGAACAACTCTATGAGTAACACAATTAGATTCATTTGGATATCATTTGATCTAGAGGTGTTAAGATGAATGTGGTTAACACAAAAGGTACGAAAGACCATTGTTCAAGGATCAATCAATTTCAATCAACAACCAAAGGTTGGATTTACCAATTGATCGATTCAACACACAACCTGTGATATTTCAATTATATAACAAAATATAATGCGGAAAAGAAATAACACAGACACCAGAATTTTGTTAACGAGGAAAACCGCAAATGCATAAAAACCCCGGGACATAGTCAAGCTTTGAAAACCACATTGTATTAAGCCGCTAGAGACAATAGCCTACTACCAATGAACTTCGGACTAGAATGTAGTTGAGCCCTAACCAATCTCACACTGATCAAGGTACAGTTGTGCTCCTTACGTCTCTGAACCCCAGTAGGATTCTACGCACTTGATTTCCTTAGTTGATCTCACCCACAACCAAGAGTTGTTACGAACCCTAGTCGAAGACTTGATAAACAAATCTGTTTCACACAAAAAAGTCTATTGGAATAGATAAATCTGTCTCCCACAGAAATACCTACGAGTTTTATTCCATATTTTGATAAATCAAGGTGCACATGAACCAATTGATAAACATTCCCGAAGAATAGCCTAGTATTATCAATCACCTCACAATAATCTTAATTGTATGGTAGCGAAATAAGATATTTTGGAATCACAAACGATGAGACGAAGATGTTTGTGACTACTTTTAATCTTACCTATCGGAGATAAATCTCAAGTAAATCTTAGCAAAGATAATACTCAATCACGATAGAAGAAGTAAGATCAGAACACACAACTATAGAGAAAATAGTTGGGTATGGCTTCACAATCCCAATGAATTCTTCAAGTCGTTAACCTACAGGGTTTTATGAAAAACCTAAGGTTAAAGGAGAATCGACTCTAGTTTATGCAACTAGTATCACACAGGAGGTGTGGGGATTAGGTTTCCCAGTTGCTAGAGTTCTCCTTTATATAGTTTTCAAATCAGGGTTTGCAATCTAAGTTGCCTTGGTAACAAAGCATGCAATATTCACTATTTAGATGAAAACCTGATTAGATTCAAGCTAATATCTTTCAACCGTTAGATCGAACTTAGATTGTTATACACAAATGAAATGTACCTTCATTTAAGTTTGGTAATTGTACCTAAACGTATACACCATGTTGGCTCAACATTAGTTAACCGAGGTTAGCTATATGAACACTCTGATATTAACCTTATTCATCTTAACCATAACTAGTTCAAATGACTCAAATGAAACTAGTTAAAGAGTTGTTCAATTGCTATATTCTCATAGAAGTATACAAGAACACAATTGAAGCGGAATTGGTTTGATTCACTTGAATCATTTCTTGAACATTATATCCACGGTTTGCAAAGAATGCATTCCTTAATATATAAATGTATTAGTTCATGAAAAAATCGATTCTAGAACTTTAACCACTCAAGTATGCAAACGGGTACTCATGCTTAAGTATCCGGTCTGAGTTTGGGTTCTCTAGTATGCATACCGGTATGTGTACTTGGTACACGGAATTTCACAACTATAAGTATGTATACGAGTATGTATACTATAGTTCCGGTCATGGATCACATACATGCAAGAATGCATACTATGTTCATAATCCAATAGTTCTAAACTCTATTTCAATCATTGAAACTTTCTTAGAGAATTACAATAACCGTTTTCACACACTATTAGCATCAAAGCAATACTTAAGTTATTGAAATAATCATAACGAAACATTCCAAGTCTACACCAAATGATTATATCACACAAACCATGTAAGATGTTAATCGGCGATTTTCACATGATCATCTTTTGACTTTCGTCAAGAATATAAGATGAACTTGGTTGAAGCGAAGGCTTACCAACACATAAGACTTTTTTATGCATTTTGAATTAAATAGCTGATACCACAATGGAAAGTGCACGTCGAGGCCCCACAACTCTATCAAAGGCTTTTAAAAGGAGCAAAGGTGAAAAAGTGGGGGTACAACAACCTCACCCAATATTTCGCTTAGCAATCTGTATGGACTAACTCCAATATACTTTTAAGAGAATCAACTAAACAGTTAGAATCAATCTTAATAAAAAGTATATCAAAGAGTTATATCTCAATTTCTCGATTCAATCCTTACTCAAGCAAATAGAAATCTGCGAGCCTGATTGAATACAAGAGAAATAACTTGAACGGTACCAAAGACCAATGTTCAAGGATCAATAAATTTCAATCAACAACCAAAGGTTGGATTTACCAATTGATCGATTCAACACACAACCTGTGATATTTCAATTATATAACAAAATATAATGCGAAAAAGAAATAACATATATAGCAGAAGTTTTGTTAACGAGGAAACTGCAGATTGAACACACATTGTATTAAGCCACTACAGACACTTGCCTAGTACAAACTAACTTCGGTCTTGATTGTAGTTGAACCCCAATCAATCTCACACTGATCCAAGGTATAGTTGCGCTCCTTACGTCTTTGATCCTAGAAGGATACTACGCACTTGATTCCCTTAGCTGATCTCACCCACAACTAAGAGTCGCTACGACCAAAAGTCGAAGACTTTAATAAACAAATCTGTATCACATAGAAAAGTCTACTGGAATAGATAAATCTGTCTCCCACAGAAATACCTATGAGTTTTGTTCTGTCTTTTCATAAATCAAGGTGAACAGGAACCAATTGATATACCAGACTTATATTCCCGAAAAACAGCCTAAAAATATCAATGACCTCACAATAATTTTAATCGACTAGCGAAGATATTGTAATATCACAAATGATGAGACGAAGATGTTTGTGACTACTTTTCTATCTTGCCTATCGGAGAAATTAATCTCAACCCAATCTTACGATTGTAGTCAAACGATAGAAACATCAAGATCATATCACGCAACTACAGAGAAAATAGTTGGGTTTGGCTTCAAAATACCAAAGAAGTCTTTAAATCGTTAACCTACAGGGTATCGATAGAAACCTAAGGTTAAAGGAGAATCGATCTTACACAACTAGTATCACACAGGAGGTGTGGGGATTAGGTTTCCCAGTTGCTAGAGTTCTCCTTTATATAGTCTCCAAATCAGGGTTTGCAATCTAAGTTACCTTGGTAACAGAGCATTCAATATTCACCGTTAGATGAAAAACCTTGATTAGATTCAAGCTAATATATTTCAACCGTTAGATCGAACTTAGCTTGTTATACACACATGAAATGTAACTTCATTTAGGTTTGAGTAACCGTACCTAAACATGTACAAGTCATTGGTTCAAAAGTAGTTAACCAATGGTTAGCCATATGAGCACTTTCATATCAACCTTATTCATCTTCACCATAACTAGTTCAAATGACTCAAATGAACTAGTTAGAGAGTTGTTCAATTGCTTAGATTTCATAGAATTATATAAGACACAATCGAAGCAAAAACAGTTTTGATTCACTCGAATCGATTTATGAACATTATAGCCATAGTTTGCAAAGATTGCATTCCTTAATTTATAAATGTCTTAGTTCACGAATTAAACTGTTTTTAGAAAATAACCCACTTAAGTCCGCATACCAGTACGCATACTTAAGTACCCGGATTGAGCTTGTTTTCAGTTCACAAACTCCAGCAGAGATTCACAGGATGTGAGTTTCCGACAGTACGCGTACACGTACGCGGACTTATCTCTGGTCATCCTGAACATGCAAAGCACGCATACTTTGGTTCAAGGCTTTTGGACTTACACAAGTATGAATTCACATACAATGTTTATATCCAAACATGGTTATATATTCTAAACTCTCATTTCAATCATTGAAACATTCTTAGAGGATGTTATATAGTTGTTATTCACAAACTATTTTTGATCAAAGCGGTTTTCAAGTAATTTAAATAATCAACATGACTTTCGTCACTAGTAAAGATGAACTTGGCCAAAGCGAAAGCTTAACAACACATATTTCGAGAAATAGATAAGCGAGATAAACTCGGCTCGAAATAGAAAATGTGTATAATCGAAGTCTAAATAGCAAAACGACTTTTGTCTCAATATAGGAGATTTAGTAGATAGAGATTTTTGAGTGATAGATAAGTTCAAGTCTCCACATACCTTTTTGTCGATGAAGTTCCACCAGTTCCTTGAGTAGTTCTTCATCTTTGCATGATGAACGCCGTGGAGTCTTGAGCTCAACTACACTTTCTATCCTAGTCTGAGACTTAGTTATAAGTACACTAGAAATCAAGACTTATAGTTTTGGCAACTAAACTTGACAAACAAGCTTGAGATAGCAACGCTTGCGAGTTCGACCGAGCAGTGCTCTAACAATCTCCCCCTTTGTCAATTTTAGTGACAAAACTATCAATACATATGGAATACAAAATAAATAAACTTTGCAGCTTCTCATCCACATGTTTGATCTCCTTAGTCCTTCAACATTACTCGATATCTTCGTCACTTCCAAGTACTCCAATGATTCCAAAGATATTCAATGCAACATCATCGTTGTTGAAGATCCGTAGCCATAACAATGAGAAAACAATAGCTCTCAATCATTGTTACACAATGTCATAGTATTATTACACAACATCAAAATTCAATTGTATCACAACTTCGACAACAATACTATGGTGATACGTATCACTCCCCCTTAGTCAATACTTCATCTCACATAAAAACCACTCCCCATTACATAATGATCCGGAAACCATATGTATTTGTAGTGAAAAATTCTCCCCCTTTTTGTCAATAAAGTTGGCAAAGGTACGAAAACTAGTGGGATCCTAATGAAATTTCCATAGAGACACTTCATGACAAAAAAAAAGTACATATCAACTTTTTAGATGCAATCATATAGTCGAAATTAAATGCATTCATCAAGGAGTTTATAAATATACAAGATAACCCCTATAATATTCCACAACCGCACTCCCCAGAAAGATTTGGCAATTAAGCACAAGTTCAATTAAGAACTCTCCCCATAAAATGTCACTCCCGAGAGAACAACACGAGCGACCTTACTTTCACAAGAAAAGAAGGATTTCTTTGGACATTAAAAAATCACATAAGAATATGAATTTGTATCCAAAGATCTCAATTAAATTAACCATAAGATAACCCATGATTAATTTAATCGGATGCTCATATAAGAGAACTTACGGAGCCGCACAGTATTTACATAAAAATTATGGATCAGGGAAGATGAATACTGCGGAATAAGCAAAGATTCATTATATTCTTTATCACCATTTGCACAACGACATAATAGACTTAATCTTTGCAAACAAAAGTGTTAGAGCACAGCTCGGTTGAACCCACCAAGCGTTGGTATGTCAAGTTTGGTTGTCATATTTTAGTGAATCAAAACTCATGTTAAGATTCGCTTGATTATGTACTAGAGTCAACTTCGTATAGGTTAGCTTGAAAGTATTAGGATAATGAGACTTTACAAGTATTGCGAAGACTTGAGGTTAGTGATATTTAACTTGAACTGTTTCATTCCCTAACATACCTTTCAAGTCATGTATATTGAAAAAAAAACCACGAAGCATTTTGAACTCTAGATATATATAGTATTAAGGAATACAATACGAGGTTTATTGCTTAACCAATAAACTTTGTAGATAAGACATCGCCATAATCATTTGAATGCTATTGTGATTATGTATGGGTATGAGGTGAGGATTTCATCCTAAGGAACAATGTTTTACATGTGTTCTAAAGAAGTAAGTTCATAAACTTGTTTGTGAATCGAAAAGGAAATTGCCAAGTGTTATTGGGATTGTTATTCATTGCATATCTTGTGAACATCCAATATGTGTGATTTAGTATAACCGTTCATAACTTGTTGTGTTCTTGGTAAAACTATTCACAAATTCCTGACTTATGTATTGGTATGACTTTTATTAGTGAAACCGATCTTAAGTAATCACCTGAGATGGTATGATCGGGTTTGTGATTTTTTGTCTGACCAAATATGGAAAAGGGAACCGATCCTATTAAGAGGTGAAGTACATCACAAAGGGGAACCGATCCTTGTATGAGGTGCAGCAAGGTTTATAGAAGAAAGGGGAACTGATCCTACGGACATGTGCAACACATTTTTAGGAAAAGGGGAACCGATCCTATGGACATGTGCAACACATATAAGTTAGATACCATACATATGTGGGGAACCGATCCTAGTACCTAGTCAACCGAATTTTGGAAAGCTAGTGTGACTATGCAAAGTACTCACATGGAAGGTAGAACCGAAACTTATTTTGGTAGAACCGTTAAACCCATGATTTGTGATTGAATGTTATTTGATCAATCACATAGTTCTTGAAAGTCAGATGAACCAATTCTAAACTTGTTTGGAAGTGTGGCAAATCGGTTTCAAGGTTGTAAGTGTGAAAGAGAACTTACAAAGTTAAGATGTCGACATACTTTGAACACGTGATATGAATGTTTATTATTTAATTATTCAAAGTTATTCCTTAATATCTAAGGGAAAATAAGAATTAGTAGTGTGCATTTACTAATTAGAGTTTTCTGAGAGATTTCGATCATTATTTTTGGACAGAGCATTTCCAAGAATTATGGAAACCGAATTTGTGCTTTAATGAATATCTTGAGAATATTTTCGGTTTTGGAAATTCCTTGGTGTCCAAACTTCCTTGTCTATAAATACTTGAAGTTTTCCTTTCTTGCAAACTAATCCTTCGTAACAGCAAACTACCTCTTGTTGTGCTGCTACTGGTGACATGTATTACGGCCGCTCAGTTTAAATTCTTCTTTGGGATTGAGAAGCTATATTAGTACCGTTGGTGGGAAACTAGATAATTGCGGTTTATCTTTTGTTTTCATTGTTTTGATTGACTAACGGTGGTAGAACTTTGATTGCACCTAGTTTGTTTATGCTTGAGAATCTTCTCTTCAAATATAAGATTCACTCAAACTAGTTCAGAGTTTCGACAGGGATCTTTAGACTGTTGTTAGTTCTAAAGACGATCTTGTGATAATCTATTGTTAACAGACTCCGTTCTGTGCGTGATTGATCACAAGAGATTCAAGTGATTGTGTGTAGGTATTTATTGAATATCTAAGAGGATTTGAAGACAAAGAAGATATTCAAGATTTCTGATTTGTGGGTTCATAATCTTTGGTGTGCACAATACTTAATTCGGTAAAAGGATGATCCAATTAATAATCGGTTTATCCTTGTGATAGATTGGATTGATTAATTGAGTAGATCGGCATCAACATAATTCTTTGGATTCATAGTATTGTTGGCTTAATATTAAACGATTACTTCGGTAATTGAACATAAGATAGATCTAAGGACCTGACGAAGGAGTTTATGTTAAGATAAATAGAAGAGCCTTTGTTCGACTCATATCACTTGGTTGAAGAGAGTTGATGCCAAACAGATTTATTGTTCCTTTATTGTTTGGAATACGAACCAAAGGAAGTTTTCCAAGTACGTGACTTATTCATAGGTCGGAGATGTGGGAATACAGACGGAACTAAGTCAACTATAGGTTTAGTTGCTTGGTCTCAACTATAGGAAGTTAGGTGTAATTTTTTGTAGTGGCTTAATCATGAGAGTATCCAATTCTGGACAAGGTCCCGGGGTTTTTCTGCATTTGCGGTTTCCTCGTTAACAAAATCTTGCTGTGTCATTTACTTTATATTTCTGCATTATAATTGCTTTATTATAATTAAAGTAAATCACACAAACGTTAATTCCTATTTACTTGATAAGTGAACCTATTGTGTTTGGTCAAGTCCGAACCTTTTTATCAAGTAACATACTTTGTTATTGTATTGTATCGATCTCGTATCCATAGACGATCACACGAAGTGTGAACCGATTAGTTTTATTGTCTCGACTCAATCCATAGAAAATCACTTTCGGAGAAAAGACTTATATGTAGGAAAAGTTTTAGCTTGAGGTATATTTGGGTACCATCACCTTTTCAATTGGTAACAGAGCAAGCAAATACGAAAAGATCTAACAATCTGTGTTTGGTGCGATCCAACCTATAAGAAATGAATATAATGAGCGATTCAGTTAACGTAATGGCAGTATTTGACTACTTTATAAGAACGTGGTGGAAATCACGTATGAAGTATGTAATACTCCTATTCCTAAACATGTTAGGAATTATGATAATGTATGTCTTGAGTTACGTACATAATCCCTTGGTTGTCATAGGGTTGTATTTCATTATGTTGAGTAACAATGATACAATGGCCTATGATACATGTCATATATTGAAAATGTATAAGATTCTACTCAATATTTTTATGAACATCGGCTATTATGTTCTGGAAAATTCAGGAATCTTGAATATATTTTGGATGGCCTACCAAAGTATACACATGTACATTTTCAGATCAAGAACTGTCAATGTTTCGCTTTCTAGGATGCGATTTTGGAAAATATGTATTCCTACAAGGAATAAGTTTTCAGTTAATAATTCTATTAACAATGGTTTGCTTCATACACCTCACAACTGTTTTAATGAAGCAAGTGATCTTTTGAAATATTGCTGGGATTATGATTTTGACGGTATTTTTAACAAATATCATATCTTATTCAAATTTATCTCTGTATACTCTAGTAAACTCTTGAATGAGATTCAAGTGATATTGCCACTTTCTGGTAATAAAAGAGTAAACATGCTTTTGGACAAAAACATGGAATCAATCCGAAACAAATATCCAGACCATGAAAAACCGGTTTTTCAAAAGAAAGACCTGGATGTAAAATCGGGATTGTTTCCCCACAAGCCATGGTTTCCGATTTTGAGTATGTTTCCTAAAACTAGTTATTTCTGTTTTTAGTATCCAGTCTTCCTATAAAAGATAATCTCTTGCTATGTGGTCAAACATACTAGGGAAGATTGGTCAAAACCGTAACTAGGGTTTTTCTTATTTTCGCAAGTATGGGAAAGAGGAAAACAAGGGAAGAATTCTCTGGATTAGACAAGTTTGTTTTGAATCCTTTCATCCCTCCTGGGGAAGTTGATAAAATCAAGTATCCTCACTTGATCAAAGGGAAGCATGCCCTTACGAATTTCGTAGATAACACATGTTATGAAAGATATCAAGCTTTGAAGGAAGTAAGCTTCACTGAAGAGAAGAGATTCGATCCAGATATTTCAGAAACCAATTATGTGAAGTTTGTTCAAGACCGAATCTGGGGAAATATGTTCGGATTTGAAAACTATTCACCTGACATGGTAAGAATTTTTTATGGTAATATTCACAATATTAATCATGAAAAACTTACGGTTAGCACCTTGGTTGGAAGTACTTTTCTTCATGTCAACAGAAAGATGATATCAGAAATCATCAACTTCAATGAGAAGGGTCATATGATTACTGGTTTTGAAATTGAGCTTGATAACATTTCGAAACTCATCACTGGTGTTTGTAGGTGAAAATGGTTTCTGCTGATTTTGGTAATTTTGGGTGTACGGGTGAGAAACAATTTAAACCCTAAACAATGTAATGCAAGGGAGTACTTTAGATTCGAGAGATCAATTTGTACAAGTCCGGCCTAAACCTAGAAATGGCTGTTCCAGACTTACTTCGATCACAAAGTGAAGGAGAATGGGTTGGTTTTGAGGAGGAAAGCAAGGAAAGTGATGAGACCAGAATAGTTGATTCTGGAAGAGTAGTTGTGTTACTACGACTTGTATCAGAAAAGTGGGAAGGCTAACAAATGGTAAGCTAGCAAGTATTTTCTGAGTGTTGTGTATTCCCGAATGAACTTGTTGTTCTGTGGAATAGGTAAGACCTATTTATACAAGTCGAAGTGAAACATACCCTGGTCTCATTAAGGAATGGAAAAATGGGTAAGTAAATGGGAGGAGGTGGTAACCGTATGCATGGAATTTGATGATCCATAAAATCGTTAACGCATGGAATTGATGTTCCATAAAAACATTAACGTATGGAATTGATGTCCCATGAAAATTTCACTTTTAACTCCCTGTTTTTACTAACCACCTCACCCTTATGACACTTCCTTATGACGGGCGTAGTGTACGCCGCACGTTGTAAACTGCCAAACCAATACCCAAAGAGGATCCCCCAGTTTGTGATATGCGTTGATGTCTCGAATGTTTTTGTGGAAAACATGTAGCATAGGGTTGTTTCCTGGCAAGTCGAGCTCGGGAGACTAGGTAGCTTGGTGACCTTAAACGGTCGAGATTTTGTATCTTAAGAGGAAAGGTAGCCGTTGATCTTTGCACGCTTTCGTTCATTGTGGCTGCATATGGAAGGCCAGCATGGTGACGCGGCTAGGTTAGCATGCCATTGGCATGGCATGGTGGCGAGGCTAGGTTGGCATGCCATTGGCGTGGCATGGAGGCGCGGCTAGGTTGGCATGCCGTTGGCATGGCGTGGTTTGCCGTGGCCAAACTTAGGTTTTCGGGCTAAAGGTTACCATGCATCGTCTTATAACCTTGGAGGGCTGGTATTTGCTCATGGGATTGAAGGGGGAGCGTCGATTGTCGCACGCCTTCGTTTTGGTAGCCGCGTAGGGAAGGCCAGCATGGTGGCGCGGCTACGTGCATTTGGCATGTGGGGCCAAGGGTTTGGTAAGCCGTTGGCACATGGGGCGGCTAGCATAACTAGGTGAGGTTTGGCTTGGCATGTGGGGCCAAGGGTTTGGCAAGCCGTTGGCACATGGTGCGGCTAGCATGGCTAGGTGCGGTTTGTCTTGGCATGTGGGGTCAAGGGTTTGGCAAGCCGTTGGCACAAGGTTCGGCTAGCATGGATAGGTGCCAAGGCAAGGTGTGGCTTGGCTTGGCATGTGGGGCCAAGGGTTTGGCAATCCGTTGGCACATGGTGCGGCTAGCATGGTAGGTGCAGTCACTAGTACAATTATGGTTTTTGGTCACGGTTGACCTTGTCACGGCTGTATCTATAAACGAGACTAAAGCTATGTTTGTCCCGGGTAGATGTATTCCCGGGACCATTTCACAACTCTTTGGATACGGGTATTATTGACGCGTGTCTAATTTACATCAAGTGTCGATCCATCCACATTTTCTAAACACGATTAAAAGTTAAGAACGCTTTGTTCTTAACCAAACTTACTACATACACTCCCGGTCTCCCACGATCTACTACAACTCAGCCCACCTTCTTACGTTTTTAGGGTAATAATTCCTCTCTACTTCTTCGTCTCTCTGTCATTCAATCCCAAAGAAAAACCTTATTATATCAAGACTGTTCTATCCGATTTCATGTTCCTATGTGTAAATCAATCGGAAGTTTCGAATAGTTCGGGAAGTTTATGGGTTTTTTCTGGTAAGAGTCCGAAGTCGTTAATTTTGGAATAGATGAAATAATTTGCTCACATTGAACTAGGGAATTCATTGTATATTAGGGTTTTCTTATTTGAAATCATGTCACATTATTTTTTTCCAATTTTGATTGTGTTTGTATTTGAAAATAGGTACCCTAAGATAAGCATCGCTAGAGTTTGGGAGATCCATGCCTTTTAGGTAACCCTTTCACCATTAATGTCGAAGATGATGATTTTTATGGATTTGGTTGTTTTCAAAATTATTAGGGTTGATATGTGTAATTTTGGTATGGTTATGTCGGAATGTTGATGTAAAATGGCCCTTGGCCCTTGCTTTGAATTGAGATGTTGGGTTGTCGTTATTACCATGTTAGAGAAACGATTAAGCACAAAGTTCCATTCTTTTTGTGTCCTAGATTTACAATTGATATCATTTTGTTCGCCTGTAATGGGTATGTTTTTGTTTATTTAGGGAAATTTATCTACCATTTGGCCATCATGGTTTGGGCTTGATATTAGTTTTCGTTAAGCGATCTCTGAAGTTTTTGTGGCTGCATATGGAAGGCCAGCATGGTGGCGCGGCTAGGTTAGCATGCCATTGGCATGGCATGGTGGCGAGGCTAGGTTGGCATGCCATTGGCGTGGCATGGAGGCGCGGCTAGGTTGGCATGCCGTTGGCATGGCGTGGTTTGCCGTGGCCAAACTTAGGTTTTCGGGCTAAAGGTTACCATGCATCGTCTTATAACCTTGGAGGGCTGGTATTTGCTCATGGGATTGAAGGGGGAGCGTCGATTGTCGCACGCCTTCGTTTTGGTAGCCGCGTAGGTAAGGCCAGCATGGTGGCGCGGCTAGGTGCGTTTGGCATGTGGGGACAAGGGTTTGGTAAGCCGTTGGCATATGGGGCGGCTAACATGGATAGGTGCGGTTTGGCTTGGCATGTGGGGCCAAGGGTTAGGTAAGCCGTTGGCATATGGGTTTGGCTTTGCATGTGGGGCTAAGGTTTGGTTTGTCTTGGCATGTGGGGCCAAGGGCATGGCTAGCTGAGTACCGTTTGGCATGTGGGGCGGGTTAGCATGGCTAGGTGCGGTTTGGCTTGGCATGTGGGGCCAAGGGTTTTCCATGGGCGCACGGCGTGGCTAGCTTGGCTAGGTGCGGTTTGGCTTGGCATGTGGGGCCAAGGGTTTTCAATAGGCGCATGGCGTGGCTAGCTTGGCTAGGTGCGGTTTGGCTTGGCATATGGGGCCAATGGTTTGCCATGGGCGCATGGCGTGTCTAGCTTGGCTAGGTGCGTTTTGGCTTGGCATTTGGGGCCAAGGTTTGGCGTGATCAAGCTAAAGCTTTGGGCCAAAGGTCGTTTGGTAACCTCAGACAGCTAGGATTTGCTCCTGTGATTGAAGGGAGACTGATTATCGCACGCCTTTGTTTTGGTAGCCGCGTAGGGAAGGCCAGCAAGGTAGCGCGGCTTGGTTGGCATGGGGCCATGGCAAGGTACGTTTGGCATGGCGCGGTAGGTGTGGCTGGCGTGGTTTTCCATTGGCACAGGGGTGCGGCTAGCATGGTTGGCATGCCTTGGCGCGGTAGGTGTGGCTGGCCTGGTTTGCCATTGGCACAGGGGTGCAGTTAGCATGAAAATGGGAAGCCTTGGCGCGGTAGGTGTGGCTGGCATGTTTTGCCATTGGCACATGCAGTGTGAGAATTAGGGTTTTGGCCTGTCGAAACCCTAATTAGCAAAAAAAAAAGGTACCCTGGTAATTTTCTTGCAGACAAATTAAAGGGTTCAATAAATGTGCTTGGTTTGGACATTATTACTCAAGTTCTGTGACGTCAGTGTCTGACTAGGGTTTTATGATTTTACCCCTAAGCTAAAACCACCATCAACATTAAGTTCCCTGCTTAGTTCGGAACATGTGCCTTGTTGCGAGGTAAGCATATGATTGTGACAGACAAGGACGGAATGAAGACGTAAATCATTGCAAAAATGGTCAGGAAAATCCGACTAACCTTTTTGAGAGGTGAAGAGAGTTTTTGCTTCCCGTGTTGGCGGACCTGCATAAGTTGTACTGGGGATGTAGACCGTGGAGGGGTGAGACGAAAGTTGTTGGCTTGGTCTGGCCGTACATCACCGAGTCAAAGCGGGCGCAGTCTTGGAAGGCAAAGTGTAGCGGATGGCTTGGCACGTGGGGCCAAGAGGTGGCATGGTCTTAGGAAGGCAAGCATGGTGGATGGATTGACGCGGTTGCTATTTGTGGCAAGGAGAGTTCATGATCCCACGTTTGGCAGCCTTGCATAGATCTTATTCATGTAGACCGTGAAGCGGTGAGGTGAGAGGCGTGACTTAATCTGACTTCTCATCATCTTGGCTGGGTTAAGGAACATCATAATGTTGGCTCGACGAGTTGTTGGTGTCGGCGTGGCAAGCCATGGCATGGACAGCCTGGCATGATAGGGCATGCGATAGTGGAGTGGACGGCTTGGCATGGTGCGGCCATGGCAAGGCGTGGTCTGGTGAGGCGAGGTGTGCACAGCTTGGGGAGGCAAAGCATAGCGGACGACTTTGCGTGTGGGGACAAGGCACGGCGTGAGCGGTCTTGGGCGTGGAAATTGGTCTTTGCGGGACCGGTTTCCTCTTTTCCTTTCTTGGCTCAAAATAGGAAATCCTTTCCTTGTTCAAACTCCCACGTACCATGTATATATAAAAAGAGGGCCGGATTCTCTTTCGTTTCACGCCTTTTTTTTTTATTCCAGCCGTGTGGTAGCAATAAAGCAAAGCGGACAAGCAAATCCCAGGTATGCCTTCCAATACTTCTTCTTTAACTTGTTTTCTCTTTTCTTTTGTGTTGGTGTAAACCTTAGTTGTATGCGTACATTTTCACGACCTTGTGGAAAATGTTGGTGTGAATCCTAGCCGTAGGTATGTTTTGCACGAGCTTGTAGTAGTACTTAGGCATGAATACCATAGTAATGTTGACCGCCTCAACTCACTGTGCAAAGCAAGCACGCGATAGTAATTGCCATCCATTCCCCACTAAAACCTAGTTTTTAGGGTTTACTCCTTGTTTTGGTGTGGCCGTGTGCATGGTTCCCATGGTGGGGCGAACCTCCTCGGTCGGACAAGAATTTTATGCTGCAGGGTACGACTTTGAAACAAAATGGCTTGCGTCTTGGGTGGAAAAATAATTTCCGTGCACTTTCCGTAATAATTTCTCTTCGTATTGTTCCATTGTAGTTGTTTGGAAGGTGAAAGTAGCGTGGGAGAGTCTTCATTATGATGTCACTTGAGAAAGGTTCTGCAGTACCAAAAGATGTTGGCAATTCCAAGCCAAACGTAGATGATGAGTTCTTCACGACATGGGCCACGGTTAAGAGAAATCACCCCAAGTATGTGTCGATTCTTCTGACTGATTCGGAAAGTGAGGGAGAAGACCGATCGGTTCGGCCAGGAGGCGTAATAAGGTTTTGCCTTCAGAGGAAAGAATATCATTCCTCTCCTATTGACTTTAAAATCTCTGTGAGTCTGTTGCGTCCCTTCGAGAAATGGATGCGGTTTATGATGAGCCAGGAGCATGTAAAAACCAATTTTACCAAGGCGCGGATCGTTGGTGATGTTGCGGCTTCCGCAGTGCTCCAGATTAGGAAAGATATTCCAGGCCTAGTTGCTTTTGTTTCCAGATGGTGTCCGGACACCCACACGGCCATATGCAGGTGGGGTGAAATGACCATCTCCTTGGAGAGCGTGGTTGTGTTGCTAAATCTTCCCGTAATTGGAAACCTCGACGTTAGGTTGTCTGTTGTCTGCAGATGAAGAAGAAATGCGCGCCTCCCTGGTTGCGAAGTCAAATGGATTCGTTCGGAACGAAAACGAGACGAAGTGCTTCTATGATTGGTGGGTGTCTCAGTGGTTTCCTGACGAGTTGGATTCGAACCATAAGAATAGCATACTTCATGTCGCGGCGTTCTTGGCTCTTTGGTTATCCAGAGATATTTTTTATGATGGCTCCGATAAGAAGAAGATAAGGCAGGAACTTATCAATTTTGCTATAAAACTGGAAAAAGGCATCGTTCTCCCTATTGGCGGTTTGTTTCTTGGTTCTCTGTACGCACACTTGGATAAGATGGTCTCGGATATGTGTGTTTCAAACGGCTATATGAAAGTGGATTCGTACATTCATGCCGTCTTTCTTCAGGCGTGGCTGTGGGAGCACTTCGAGAAGTACGCCCCAAAACCGTTGGCTGTACTTCCCGAGTCTTGTGGTGGCTCCAGGATACTGCGCTGGTCGAATAGGCGTCTAAAGATTGGCTCGAACATGGTTGGATTTCTTGACAACTCGTACACGGTTAATTTTCGTCCATGGGCTCCGGTGCATGCATCTATAACTCAGATCAGTACCTTTGCTCATGTTCCGAACATGTCTTTGTCTTCTGATAAAGAGGATCTGAGTGTTGGAGAGATGGTGTTCATGCGAAGCTGCACGCCCGGTCATGTACCGTCTTTCTTTCGAGGATCTTGCAAAGCGATCTCTTACAACATTGATAGGGCGGCTCGGCATATGGGTTTTGACCAAGGGGTCCCACTCGTTCGTCAGCCGGTTGTTCCAGAAATCCCGTTGTCCACTGTTCTCGATGCTAGTTCTCTTGCGTTGGGTCAAAGTTTCCCTTTTCTGCTTGCGGAACGAAATCCATCAACAACCTCCAAATATAACATATTTTGGCAGGATGAGTTTCTTGCTATCCATGGATTCGTGAATGATGTCGTAGAAAATCGTCGTGGTAAGCCTTATCCTGCGATTTTAGCGGAACATCCATTGCTGAGGGATCCCAAGCGAAAATCCGTTATCCCGAATGCAGATAGTCCCCAAGTGAAGGAGCGAAGATCTAAAAGTCGTCTTTGGTGGTTTTGATCGGATCCGATGGCTCTCCCGACTTTTAGTTCTTCCAATATGCGAGTACGTATAATTTTCTTCTGATTCGATCGGATTGCGTATATCTTTGTCTCATTTCTGAGTGTCTGTTCTTGTGCCTTGCCTAGGGTCTTAGCGGCGTGAACGCCTTCACTAAACTTGCACGTAGTCAGAAAACTGCACCTCTTGAGACGGAAGGCAGCGATGCTGAGCCTACCCATGGAGAAGGGGAATCCGAGAAGGATGAAAGCTCGAGTCGAGAGATGGCGAGTAGTTCTTAGATAACGATCTTGAATCTTCCTCTAGTCGATGCAAAGCGAATCGGTGAGTCTTCTCCATGCTCTTCTTCTTCCTTCCTTCTTCCTCTCCTTTTTTTTTTTTTAAAAAAAAAAGAGTGTCTAAGCCATGATATCACGAGAGCGAATCCTATTCGAAGACGAACTTGAGATGGAAAACGGTGAAGACACGGCTTTGTCTCTAGCCGTGTCGGCCGGGCGATGGCTTTGAAACGAGAGGGACGATCAAGATGGAAGCGTTGTTGTGACTCGAGGCAGTGGAGATTGCTCACGTGAATGTTGGCGCAATTGTTGTTAGGAATCCTTCGCGATTCATCGATCTTTGTCGCGGGCGCCACCTTTTTCCTCCATACAGGTTCCTTATCCGGATCACGTGTTGATTGGGGGATTTAGCGTGCCAGATAAACATGAGGCGTTATATACCAAGATATGGGAAAGATACGGTCATATTTCCACGACCAAGAAAATTACTAGCCGATACGAGATGGTCAAGCGTGTGGAAGAATCCTTGTCTTCGATTGACGACATGCGCAACGTGACTGGTCATACAGTTTCTGAGGACGTAATCTCGAGTTGAGGTTCCATCGTGACTTGTTCATAAAGTTCGAGTTCAATGCTCCTTGGTTCGTCGACGGTTTCTCCGAGGTTGAAAATTTGATGGCCCAAACAGTCGAAGGTCCTTCCGCAGACATGGTGAAGAAGCATGAATTCAAAAGATTGTGCAGGCAGCTGAAGTTGAAAAGGGCGGCTCTCCAGAGAACGAGGGAGGCCTTTGCTAAGAGGAGCAAGCCGTTGTTGGAAAACTTTCCTTGAATACATTTATGTCTTCTGAACTTCTTTATTTATTTTTTTGAAAGGCAAATGGAAGCGCCTGGTTTATGGTTTTGATTTTCTGGATTTTTTTTTTTTTTTTGGGTTGATAGATAAATGTTACCTTAACGGTTTTGGATTATTCTTTTGGAATGAATCATTTAGGATTGAATTATTTTTTTTTTGGAAATGATGTTGTCTTGGTTGAAAGTGTTGCCGGCATCCCAGGAAAACCATGGAACCGTGTGTTTGGTAGATGACATGGGGTGGAACAGAACATGTCTATTGTGTTTTTTTTTATTCCCATGAAAACTTGAAAAGGTAAACCACGTATTTTGTCTGGGTAGGACTTACTTGGTTTTTTAGGTCTCCTGATGAAAAAGGAAACTTTCCGGGTGTAACACCAGGTTTTACGGGAAGCACCGTCGTGATTGTGGAAAGTCCCCTGTCGTTACTGAGTTTCCTGATAACCGAGTCGTCAATTCTCGGGCGGATCGTTTGCTTCTATCCTCTAGGAAGTCCCCAGTCATCCCTTGTCGTGTCATGACTGATAGTCGGGTCGTCTGGTAACTGAGTCGTCGATCCCTGAACGGGTCTCCTGCTTCTATCATCTTGATGTCTGGGTCGAAGCATGAGATCGATGGTCGAAAATTGACATTGTAACCGAAAGATCAACCTCCCACTGTGGTCGCCAATTGTTTGTAGGTAAAAATGGATTCTGCTGATTTCGGTAATTTTGGGTATACGGGTGAGAAACAATTTAAACCCTAAACAATGTACTGCAAGGGAGTACTTTAGATTCGAGAGATCAATTTGTACAAGTCCGGCCTAAACCAATAAATGGCCATTCCTGACTTGCTTCGGTCACAAAGTGAAGGAGAATGGGTTGGTTTTGGGGAGGGAAGCAAGGAAAGTGATGAGACCAGAATAGTTGATTCTGGAAGAGTAGTTGTGTTACTACGACTTATATCAGAAAAGTGGGAAGGCTAACAAATGGTAAGCTAGCAAGTATTTTCTGAGTGTTGTGTATTCCCGAATGAACTTGTTGTTCTGTAGAAATAGGTAAGACCTATTTATACAAGTCGAAGTGAAACGTACCCTGGTCTCATTAAGGAATGGAAAAATGGGTAAGTAAATGGGAGGAGGTGGTAACCGTATGCATGGAATTTGATGTTCCATACAATTATTAACGCATAGAATTGATGTTCCATAAAAACATTAACGTATGGAATTGTTGTCCCATGAACGTTTCACTTATAACTACCTGTATTTACTAACCGCCTCACCCTTATGACACTTCCTTATGACGGGCGTAGTGTACGCCGCACGCTGTAAACCGCCAAACCAATACCCAAAGAGGATCCCCGGTTTGTGATATGCGTTGATGTCTCGAATATTTTTGTGGAAAACATATAACATAGGGTTGTTGCCTGGCAAGTCGAGCTCGGGAGACTTGGTATCTTGGTGACCTTCGACGGTCGAGATTTTGTATCTTAAGAGGAAAGGTAGCCGTTGATCTTTGCACGCTTTCGTTCGTTGGTGGCCGCATAGGGAAGGCCAGCATGGTGGCGCGGCTAGGTTAGCATGCCATTGGAATGGCATGGTGGCGCGGCTAGGTTGGCATGCCATTGGCGTGGCATGGAGGCGCGGCTAGGTTGGCATGCCGTTGGCATGGCGTGGACAAACTTAGGTTTTCGGGCTTAATGTTACCATGCATCGTCTGGTAACCTCAGAGGGCTAGGATTTGCTCCTGAGATTGAAGGGGGACCGTCGATTTTCGCACGCCTTTGTTTTGGTAGCCGCGTAGGTAAGGCCAGCATGGTGGCGCGGCTAGGTGCGTTTGGCATGTGGGGCCAAGGGTTTGGTAAGCCGTTGGAACATGGGGCGGCTAGCATAACTAGGTGCGGTTTGGCTTGGCATGTGGGGCCAAGGGTTTGGCAAGCCATTGGCACCTGGTGCGGCTAGCATGGCTAGGGCCAAGGCAATGTGTGGCTTAGCTTGGCATGTGGTGCCAAGGGTTTGTCAAGCCGTTGGCACATGGTGCGGCTAGCATGGCCAGGTGCGGTTTGTCTTGGCATGTGGGTCCAAGGGTTTGGCAAGCCTTTGGCACATGGTGCGGCTTGCATGGCCAGGTGCAGTTTGGCTTGGCATGTGGGGCCAAGGGTTTGGCAAGACGTTGGCACATGGTGCGGCTAGCATGGCTAGGTGCGGTTTGGCTTGGCATGTGGGGCCAAGGGTTTGGTAAGTCGTTGGCATATGGGGCGGCTAGCATGGCTAGGTGCGGTTTGGCTTGGCATGTGGGGCCAAGGGTTTGCCATGGGCGCATGGCGTGGCAAGCTTGGCTAGGTGCGGTTTGTCTTGGCATGTGGGGCCAAGGGTTTGGTAAGCCATTGGCATATGTGGCGGCTAGCATGGCTAAGTGCGTTTTGTCTTGGCATGTGGGGCCAAGGGTTTGGCAAGCCATTGGCACATGGTGCGGCTAGCATGGATAGGTGCGGTTTGGCTTGGCATGTGGGGCCAAGGGTTTCCATGGGCGCATGGCGTGGCTATCTTGGCTAGGTGCGGTTTAGCTTGGCATGTGGGGCCAAGGGTTTGCCATGGGCGCATGGCATGGCTAGCTTGGCAAGGTGCGGTTTGGCTAGGCATGTGGGCCAAGGGTTCGCCTTGGGCGCATGGAGTGGCTAGCTTGGCTAGGTGCGTTTTGGCTTTGCATATAGGGCCAAGGGTTTGCGATGGGCGCATGGCGTGGCTAGCTTGGCTAGGTGCGGTTTGGCTTGGCATGTGGGGCCAAGGTTTGGCGTGATCAAGCTAGGGATTTGGGCCAAAGGTCGTTTGGTAACCTTAGACGGCTAGGATTTGCTCCTGGGATTGAAGGGCGACCGTTGATTGTCGTACACCTTCGTTTTGGTAGCCGCGTAGGGAAGGCCAGGGGCCATGGCAAGGTGCGTTTGGCATGGCGCGGTAGGTTTGGATGGCATGGTTTGCCATTGGCACATGGGTGCAGCTAGCATGGTTGGCATGCCTGGGCGCGGTAGGTGTGGTTGGCATGGTTTGCCATTGGCACAGGGGTGCGTCTAGCATGGTTGGCATGCCTTGGCGCGGTAGGTGTGGCTGGCATGGTTTGCCATTGGCACATGCGGTGTGAGAATTAGGGTTTTGGCATGTCGAAACCCTAATTAGCAAAAAAAAAAAAAAAAGGTACACTGGTAATTTTCTTGCAGACAAATTAAATGGTTCAATAAATGTGCTTGGTTTGGACATTATTACTCAAGTTCTGTGACGTCACTGTCTGACTAGGGTTATATGATTTTACCCCTAAGCTAAAAACCACCATCAACAACTGGAAAAACTGTTGAATGGAAAAAATGGAGGATGATAACCAACACGTTCACTAGTGCTAGAGGATTATTCCTCCCTAAAGAGATAAGGTGGTGAAGAGATAAGGGTTTCATCGTGTAAACCCATTTTTATTTTCGGTTTCTTTTTCTCTCTTCTCTTCTCGTTTCATCGTCTCTGCGAGATAAGGGTTTCATCGTGTGCCGATCTTCTCGAGAAGATATCGAAGTTTATCTAAGAGATTGGAGTATAACAACTCTCTCGATCTGTTATTTCAATCGTAAGTTTTCATTTAATAACTGTTTTCTTCCATTGAGATTTTTAATTTTAGGGTCTTTATCGATAAATCTAATTCGATTTCTTTTTGATTTCATTTTATGGTTTTATCTGTGGAAGGGCTGAAGAACTTTGAAGGTATTTGTATTATCATCTGTTAAATCAAGTTTTAGGATTTGGGGGATATATCTTAACTGATCCGATTTTCTGATTTCATGTTAGGGTTTGGAAGACTAAAGAAATTTGAAAAACTCCAAAGAGCTGAAGTTGAAGGTATAAGAATTGATTTGTTTAATTTCAAATAGTATGAATTGATTTTTTTACTTTCATTTTTATGGTTTCAATTATTATGAATTGATTTGTTTAATTTCAGTTTCGGGTATGAATTGATTTGTTCTTTAGCATGTTAAAATCGGGGTGTTTTATGTAAACTAGCATGTGAAGTTATTTTGGTTGTTTCTATGAACCAGCATGTTTAGTTTCTTTGATTTGTTGAAGTTACATTGGTGATACAGTAGTTGAATGGTTCCCAGTATGACCTAATTTTTCCATTGAAAAGTCTTGAAATGTTAATTACTAGGTATGTGGTGTTTTATATAGTTCTAGTGGTGATTTTTGAATTATTTGTAGCTTATTCACTAGGAATATGTACTTTCTTTTTGTGACAGACTAAGTTTTCTCGGTTTTGACTAAACCCGATAGAGTTAGAAATGGCATTTAGTCACTTGGAGTGTGATTAACTTTTTGTGTCTGCCTTAATAGTTAAAAACTATTTTCTTCACACACACACACACTTGGAGAGTAATGGTGGTAATCAGTCGAACACCAACGTCTTTGTTGGATTGGAAGCTTAGAGTTAGTTCGGCTTTCTTGCTTTTCCCCTTTTGTTTTAAACATATGATTCCTTGTATCATGCTTGCAAATATTGGCTGAAATTCTTGGTTAGTTGTTATATGTCCGTTTAATTACATTGCTGATGTTATTAACATCGTTAAAAGTCTCCACAATGGATTGTTCCTACAAATTGGTGATTAATTTTCATGGTTCATAACATCGATCCTTTGTAATACATATGGTTACGTTTTTTGAAGCATGTCACTTGTAGTGGTTGTATTTTAGATATCAACACCATGCCATGATTCCTTGTATTGGATGGAAGATGAATATGAGATGTCGAGGCTTTCTACCATATGTGCGGATTGGTCAATATGTGAGAATCTAATAATTTGTTAACATAAAATTTGGTTGAATTTATTTTTGTGTCTTCGGATCAAATTACTTGTTTGATTTGTGTACGTGGGACTTCAATTACTTAATTGTTGTTGTATATGTAGTTGGCATCGGGTCTACGTGAATTATAGTTATTAATAGAGTTGGTCACTAGTAAATATAGTTATTAATAGAGTTGGTCACTAGTGGATAGTATATTTTATACGGTAGATTGAAATGAAGCGATGCCACCATTATAATGTGTTAAGCTTCACGAATATCTATAAATAGAATGGCTGCCCTTTTTACGTGATTTTTTTTTTGCTCTTGTTTAGTTTTATTTGATCGCTTGTTATTTGTTTTATTTGATTGCTTGTTACGTGATATATTTTCTCTTGTGCAATATTTTTTGTCATGATATTTTTTTCCAGGTTATGGCGGCGGTAGTCGTCAATGAGTACGGACAACCAATTTCCTGGAACTGCACAATAGTTGGTCAATGGAAGGGCTCATTGGTTCGTACACATGTGCACATTTCATGCAAAAAGCTGGAAGATTGTGCCTCGGAAGAATAAGGATGATGTTTGGAATACGCTTAAGGTACAAAACTTACCTTAATGAGGGTTGTATCCTCGGTTTTTGTTCACTCCTTTAACTTCTTTTATAGTGGGTGTATCCTCACTAAGCCATTAAAGAGATCTGACTTTACGGGACCAATTCAATATACACGAAACATTGAAGAAAATTGTTCGAAGTCCATGGCTGGTCCATGGAGGAGATTCAAAAGCGAGTTACGTCCGATCATTATGATTTGTACCCTACTCATGAAGAAAAGGATTCTACATGTTCCACCTGCTGTAAGAGAAGAGGATTGGATAAAATTCTGTGAGAATGAAAGAGAAGAAAAGGCAGCGTAAAGTAGAATTAACCATAAAATTCTGGTTGCAAACCTCATTGCAGTGGTGCATAACAAGTATTTCGGCTTATTTTCCCCTTTTTCGCAGTTCACACTTTTGTATGTATGCCGACTGATACGCATACTCTTATGCAGTTGTGCATAAGAATAGCTTTACTTGAAGCAACTTTTTTTGTCCGATGTAACTTTTTGCGGAATTATGTGAACACAAACCGGCTTATGAATGGATACGCACTTTCAGTTCATCATTTATTTGTATATGTGTGGGTGTTTTTTGTTCTGTTATATGTGAATGCACAGGGGACTTCACACAAGGTCAGCTGAAGCAGCAGTAGCCATCCGGGGAAATATCAATCCCTGGTAAGTACTTCACTTGGTTATATTTGTACTATAAAGCTTAAATTTGTGGATTTTGACCTTCAATTTATACTTGCGAGGTATTATGCTGGTGGGAAGTGAACTAAAGTTGGATTGCCATCAACTTGTGTACCTGCTAGATTAACGGGTAAGTACTTAACTCGTATATTTTCTAGATTCCATGTTTCTTACGGGACTTTGGTTTGTTGCACTGAAAAGAGCTTATGGATTTTGGTTTGTTTCGGGACCGGTTGCAATGATGTCTGGATCGGTGGTTGCGGTTTCAATTGAAGCTCTTGATGACTAAATCATGGGCTTGTTCTTTATTAGAAAACCACTATAAATATTTCTCATTGTTCTTTCCTTAATTTATATATTTTTTTTGTAATTTCATACATTTTGTATGCTTTTAACATAGGTTGGTGTATATGCTTATGACTTTTAAACTTAGCGAGATACTTCTCATCTATAACTTTATGCATTGATTTCGACGAGATGTCTACTCTTAAAATTTGCGACTTCAAGTTGGTCGAGCTGTTCTGTGCTTGAAGGATTACTCCAAATTTTCTTATTTATTTCCTAAGCTGGCGTAACAGCCTCGATATGTATAATAATTCTGAAAAACCATAGATGAGATAATTATCATAGCTTATCAGTTCAATTGATTGAAGCTGCAAGGTTTGACTAAGTTTCTACAGTATCTACTTATAGTGATTTTCAAGTGAGAATGAAATGAACTTAGGAACTGAAGTAGGTTTCTATGTATTCCCTAATGTACTAGGTTTCTACGAAATGGAATGAACTTAGGAACTTAAGTAGGTTTCTACGAAACAAGAACGTAATGTAGTATGATCCTCCACTTCTCTTACTTGCAGTAGTAACCTCATAACTTAGGGCTGATTTTCTGCGCATACTTCCATCTAAGTATATATTTTTTTGTGTTTGCAGGTTAACTGGATGATGCTCTGCTGCGACAAGTTTGGAGCAAAAAGGTTGAAGAACAAGGCAGACATTAGGTTCCAGTAAGTTTCTATGTACATTCTAAGTTAGATGAATTTGTGAGCGTAGGAATTTACGTGACCGATACTTAGTATATATTCCCTTAGAATTTGATACTTAACAAATAAAGTTTGGTACTTGGAAGAATTTAAGTTCTTTTTTTGTATGAATGCTTTGTATGGATCCATTTGAATGTGATAAGAATTGATTGAATGGAGATGAATTTGATTGAAGAATATATTGTTGATTGTGAAGGATAAATGAAAGGTGTATGAAAGTGTTTATTTGGAATTCCGACGTACTCCGTCCGAGAATGAGCTGCCGGTCAACCTTGACCTGGTCAAAATTGGTGATTGCTGACTGATTTTGACCCGGTCAAGGTTGACCGGCGATCATTACAAGCTGTTACAAAAAATTAAGTAGCGGCTTCAACTTGTTACAACTTCATGTTACTAAATAAATTAAGTAACGGCTCGTGCATGTTCGACGGTGACACGTAGTAACGGCTCTAGCCCGTTACAAGAACCGTTACAAAAGAAAATCATGTGACTGCTGGGCCGTTGCTTGAAAAATTGTAGCACCCCTTTTCGTAGCGGACCAGAACCGTTACAACCATGATTAAATAGCTCAATAACCGTTTCGAATCGGAAAAAATGGTGTAGTGCAAAGAAGTACCCTTACACTTGAGAATTTTCGGTAAACTTGTCGTACCAACACTATTTGCTTGTGATCGTTGTCGTATGCGTCAAAAATAAATTACTTTCTTACTACTCAAAATATATAATATTGCAAGGGCAAGAAAGGATCGTTCCCACAGAGAGGTCTTAGGTTGTCAAGTTGTTTCGGTTTCCTATAAATAACAATGGGGGGTTTTCTAGATTTTTATATACTAAAATAAAATAAACACGCAAATCAAGGATGTGAAATATTGGGTAAAGATTTCATCTTCAATTGTAAACAAGTATTTGAATGTATTAATAGAATTCGTATTTAATCTCTTTATCATCAAAAGCCCTAGAATACCTTATTGCAAGAATACTCCGTAAATTTCCTAAGTCATCAACACACACATTAGAGCTGCGTATGTGAATTATACCTAAAGAATAACCTAACGCCTTTCGCTAATTAAGTTCAATTCCTAGGAGCATTAAGTTTCATAAATAGGCTAATCAATGCAATTGTCATACATTGCGCATAACAATTCGGACAAAGGTCAAACTCTACATACGATTACAAGGATGTATCACTACAAACCATAATTAATCATATCATGCTACTCGTATTCAAGGTTATCGTTCGATGATGAACCCTAAATTATCTATAGATATGGATGTAAGTTCAATCAATTCTAGACTTAACTAAACAAACATTCAATCAAATTGCAATACGTCAATCATGCAATTATTATAAACCGAGAAAGTGAATGATGATTTTGAGAGAAAACTAATTCATAAAAATCATAACTTGTTTTCAAAATACAACTACATCTTTAACCAATAAGAGAATCAACTACTTGTGTTAATGGAGTTCATAACAAAAAGCAAAGAAGAAAGCATCATGTTCTAAACCCTAGAAAATAAAGTAGAAGAAAAGATAGAGATCCCTCCATAGATATTAGGGTATTTCTTTTTATAGGTCTCTTGCTGGTCGTGAGAATTAGTTGCTGAAATACCAAGTGGCCCACTTCAAAAATGAACAGGTCCGGCCCATACTCGCAGCTACAACTATGGCCTCTAACCAAGCCCATTAGATATTTGGCCTGTCAGTTCTTTGGAACTGACATCCTATTCTAGCCTGCAACCGAAACTCCAAGCCACCGCAGTAACAACTCCGCTTCCCTGTAATTTACATACAATCCATTGCAATCACCACATTCGTTCTGCAGCTTCATATATCAACACAGAAACAACCAAACTGTCACAGCTATCGCAAAACCATCAGCAACATAACCTGCACTGCCTCAACCCACTCACTGCAATGCATCATCAGACCACCTTCATCTGTCAGGTCCATCATCTCCATACCACAACCTCAAGCCACAGCATTAGCGCTAACAGTTTGTGCATTCTGCAATTTCAGTTCGGTTGCACTTCTTCTTGTAACCTGTAGCTCAACCTCATGGCTTGCTTCTTGCTCTTATAAAATCTCTTGAAAGCCTTCACATACAGTCACTTCACACATTGCAAAATAACAACCAACATTCCATTCTACTTATCCTCTTCTTATATCTCATCCATCTCAATTGTTTCTTGTGCACCAATTCTCAGAACCATTTCTAACTGCAGCTGCTCTTGCCAGTTCAGCCTTGTCCTAACATACATCTAGAGCATTCATTCTCTGTAACCCACCAGATTTGTATTTAGCCTGCATCTGCACCTTCACAACCCTGAGTCATTCTCCACAACCTGTACTTCCATTACTCTTCCACCTGCAGTCACTTCACATCTTTCATATACTCATTTCCTCCACCTGACTGCAACTTGAATCCCATGTTCACCTGCAACAATATCTTGGTAGACAACTCAAACAACTTCCTTTGTAAACCTTAACTCCTGAACTTCCACCAAATTGTTGTACAAATCACCAGCATCACAAGTCCTCAGTTGAACCAATCAATTACACCTTCTCGAGATCAATTCAACCCAAACCCATTTATCCAACGCCTCCACATATCTTCTTCTCCACCAGCAACTCATCTCTCCGATCTGCTCAACCATCTTTCTCGGCATTAGACTGCAATTCGAGCAAAACCCATCTCTTAATTTGTACCCAGTTCAACAGTTTCTCAATCATCCTTGAATCTACTCCGTTCATCCTCTGTTACAGCCATACCCATGATAATCATCTTCTCGGATTTTCAATTAACAACCTCATTAAATTCTTCCCATCAACTCCACACATCACTAATTTGAACGGAAGCAAGTTGTGTTCTTCCATGTATCATCTCAAAGCTCAGAACCCTAAATCAATTGCTAATAGTTGTGACATGTCTCATTAGCTGGAACTCTCACATGAGCTGGCATTAGCCATTCCCAACTCTACACGTGTGATGTTTCTATAGGCTGAACTCGATCTCTCACTGCCTCTCCTACACTGCCACACCTGCAACATAAATATATAGTTCTCTTCTTCTTTCATTAATGTAACTTTACTTTATGTAAGAATTCTCTCTGTAACTGTGTGTTTCCCCCATTAATGAATATCTTCATTTCTTAGATCTACTATGGTATCAGAGCGAGAAAGCTTAATCTTTCTCAGGTTTTTCGATCCTTTTCTTCTTCCGCTTCAACATTACATCTTTATGATTCAAGAATTCCATCCATCTTCATCTGATTCCATGGAAAATCCTACTTCCAATTCTATTTCTAGGGTTCCTATACATCAACTACACAATTTTGTTTCTCTAAAACTCAACGAATCAAACTTATATGGAAGAATCTTGTTCTTCATGTTATTCGCAAATTCAAACTAATGAAATTTCTTGATGGCTCTTTCACCTGTCCTCCTCAATTCACCAACAACCACAATCAACTAAATGGAATTAAAAAATCTCTCTACACAGACTGGATCGATGAGGATGCTACGATTATGATGTGTTTACATTCTACCATCTCCGACTCAGTCATTGCTTATTTCTCCGGATCTGCAACATCACATCAACTCTGGATCAATATTGAAGAATGTTTTGCAAGATCATCTTCAACTCATTCAATTCAACTTAGAACAAAGCTTTTGGCGCTCAAACAAGGTGATAAATCGATTCCTGCTTTGATTACTGAAATCAAATCTATTTCTGATCAACTTGCTGCCGCCGGTGAAATAATATCTGATAAAGAACTAGTTATAGTCACATTATCTGCACTCAATTCAGATTACATACCATTTGCTACCTCTATGCGTCATCGTTATCCACCAATTACTATCTTAGAACTTCATAATAATCTTCTTAGTGAAGAATCTGTTATCAATGAAAGAAACAAATTAATACTCACTGAATCGTCAAATCGAGCTTTTCTTGCTGAATCATCACATCCAGCATTTGCTGCTTTTCATATGCCTAATTTTCTCTCATCTGGACGAGGATTTGGTGGTCGATTCAATGGTTTTGGTGTTCGTTTTGGTTTTGGTCGTGGTAGTGGTGGTAGATCATCCAATTTTTATCCAGGAAGTACTTCTACACCATCCTTGGTAGGTAAAGGACCTTCTCCTGGTTCTTCATCTTCTTCACCTAATGTTAGAGCTCAATCAGGATTTCCGCCAACAACAACTTTACCACCACCTGGATTTCCATCTCCCATCAATTTACCTATACTGCTTTGTCAAAGTTGTGGTAAACATGGTCACACTGCTCTAGAGTGTAGCAACAGACTCAACTTTTCTTATCAAAGCCATCACATACCACATCATCTTAGTGCAATGTTAGCTTTAGCAAATATTTTGGGCAGCAATCCTTGGTATGCAAATACAGGTGCAAATAATCACATCATTGCTGATGATTCTAAGCTTCAAGCTGTTACTACTTATGAAGGTCTTGAAGAAATTCAAGCTGCCAATGGAGAAGGCATGAGTATTACTCACACGGGTTTCTCTTTGAAATCTACTCCAAATCATACTTTTAAACTTAATAATATCCTTTTTGTTCCAAAGGCATCATAGAACCTTCTATCATTACACAAATTCACTTCAGATAATCATTGTTCCATAACATTTGATTCTTCTGGTTTTATTGTGAAGGATTTATTCACTGGGAAGATACTTTTGGAAGGCTCTCACAGTAATAGACTATATCCACTTCAGTTCATTCATCATTCTAACCTAAATAAAGCACTCTCTGGTGTTTCAACTATCTCAACTGATGTATGGCACAAGAGACTTGCTCATCCATCTTATCAAACCATGAAGTTAGTTTGCAGTTCTTTGGATTTACCAAATATGCTTAAGTCACCTATCTTTTGTAGTGATTGTCAATTACGCAGAAGCCACAAATTACCATTTACCATGTCTTCTCATTGTAGTACCAAACCACTTGAGTTGTTACACTTTGATTTGTGGGGTCCTAGTCCTGTAAAATCCATTTCTGGATACAACTATTATGTCAATATAATTGATGATTACTCTAAGTTTTGCTGGATTTATCCTTTGTCTACAAAGTATGATTTCAGAAAGGTGTTTTATCAGTTCAAAACCTATGTGGAAAAACATTTGCAGCATCATATTCTTATACTTAGAACTGATGGTGGAGGAGAATTTCTACATACTGAGCTTACTTCATTTCTAGATAACTGCGGCATTAATCATGAAATTTCATGCCCACATACTCCTGAGCAAAATGGAGTAGCTGAATCTAAACACAGGCACTTGGTAGATATTGGCAGAACTTATCTTATTCAATCAGGTATTTCAGCTAAATCTTGATTTGAAGCTTTCTCTACAGCAAACTACACAATTTACAGACTGACTACAAAGTCCATTGGTTTTAAATCACCATATGAAGTATTGTTTCATAGAGCTCCAGACTATACCTTCTTAAGAGCTTTTGGTTGTCAATGTTTTCCTTGGTTAAGACCTTACACCACCAACAAACTTCAACCTAGAAGCATTTCATGCATTTTCATTGGATATAGTAATTATCATAAAGGATATAAATGTCTTGATGTTGCTACATGTAAGGTATATGTCTCAAGACATGTAACTTTTCAAGAAGACAATTTTCCTCTCAGAGTTTCTTCAGCATTGTCACATTCTCCTACATCAGCTGAGATTCATTCATTAAATGTGGCTGAAGTGTCTTCCATAAGTGCAACTGTATTTGGCACTACTTCATTAAATGCTTCTACAGATAGTCTTGCTTCATCAACAGTTAATGAACTTCCTTCATTTACAGCTACTGAATTTGATAGTGCATCCATAAATGATACTGAAGTTGATATTAACACTCATTCAATGATTACAAGGGACAAAGAAGGTATTTTTAAACCTAAAGTCTACTCTACAAAATATATATTATCTGCTTCTCTACAAGCACAGAGGTTAATAGTTCCAACCTGTGTCAGTCAAGCTCAAAAATCTCCTCCTTGGAGACATTCTCTAGTTGAAGAGTACAATGCCTTACAATTAGCAGGTACATGGACTAAAGTTCCTCCCCATCCTTCTCAAAATATGGTAAGCTGTAAATGGGTTTTTAGAATCAAGCAATATCCAGATGGTACCATTGCTAAAGATAAATCCAGATTAGTAGCTAAGGGTTTTCATCAGCAGGAAGGTATTGACTATACATAGGCCTTCAACCCTGTAGCTAAACCCACAACCATCAGAGTTATTCTTTCTCTTGCTGTTAACTTCAACTGGTCCATTACTCAACTTGATGTGAGTAATGCCTCTCTGCATGGTGACTTAGCTGAGGAAGTTTATATGCAGCAACCTCCTGGATTTATTGATGAAGATCATCCACACTATGTTTGCAAACTTCATAAGTCAATTTATGGTCTTAAACAGGCTCCCAGGGCCTGGTATGAGAAATTAATGCATGTTTTGCAATCTTATGGCTTCAAGCTCTCAGCAGCAGACTCTTCTTTGTTTGTGCAAAAGCAGGGCTCCAAGATTACCATTGTTCTCATTTATGTGGATGATATTCTCATCACTGGTAACTCTCAACTATACTGCAAGGAACTTATTTCTCAGCTTCAACAACATTTTCCACTCAAAGACTTGGGTGAGTTACACTATTTTCTTGGTCTTGAAGCTACGAGAAATGATAATGGTTTGTTTCTATCTCAAATTAAATATGCCATTGATATGCTTGATAAATATGACATGGGAGGTGCTAAGCCATGTACTTATCCAGTTCCAGCCAATAGTAAACTCACAACTACTTCAGGCACACTTTTGTCAGATCTTACTCTCTACAAGTCTCTTGTTGGTGCTCTGCAATACCTCATATGGACTAGACCAGAAATCAGTTATGTTGTGAACCAAGTATGTCAGCATATGCAAGCTCCTACTTATGACCATCTCATTGTTGCTAAGATAATTTTACGCTACATCAAAGGAACAATTGATTATGGCATTCTCTTCAGTAAGGGTCTCACTGCAGTGCATGGTTTTAGTGATGCTGATTGGGCTGGAGATCCAGATTCTAGGCGCAACATAGGTGGATATTGCATCTTTTTTTGGCTCCAACCCAATCTCTTGGTCAAGCAAAAGACAGCCAATTATGGCTCGCTCTTCAACTTAGGATGAATTTTGTAGTTTGGTTAATTCTGCAGCTAAAGTTATTTGGATATGCAAACTTCTTCGCGATCTTCACATTTTTCTTCCAGCAGCTTCATCCTTACTCCGTTGACAACATCAGTGCCATCTCCTACTCTTCTAATCCTGTTTTTCATTCCAAAATGAAACATCTTGCAGTGGATTTTAATTTTGTAAGGGAACTATCACAGGCCAAGGAATTGAATATTGCCTACATCTCCACTATTGATCAAGTAGTTGACATCTTTACAAAAAGGTTTGCAGGACCTCGCTTTGAGCTTCTGCGTGGCAAATTGTGTGTGCTGCCAAAGTCTTCCCTACTCAATTTGAGGGGGGCTAATAGTTGTGACATGTCTCATTAGCTAGCACTCTCACATGAGCTGGCATTAGCCATTCCCAACTCTACACGTGTGTTGTTTCTATAGGCTGAGATCGATCTCTCACTGCCTCTCCTACACCGCCACACCTGCAACATAAATAGTTCTCTTCTTCTTTCATTAATGTAACTTTACTTTTTGTAAGAATTCTCTATGTAACTGTGTGTTTCCTCCATTAATGAATATCTTCATTTCTTAGATCTACTAATTGCATGATCAAACACTACTCAAAGAACCCAGAATATCTCAAATTTATCTTCATCAATCTCGATTTCAGCCATGAATCTGCTAAACACCGATTCCTCTCTTGTGTGGTTCATATCCTAAAGATTTGACAAATAACTTCGGTGAAGACCCACCAGAACCCATGGCACCTGCGTGGTTTAGCTAGGGCAGTTTTGGTGTGGTAGTGAAGAAGAAAGAAGAAAGGAAATGAGCCCAAATTTCTTCATTTCGACCTAAGTAGTGAGGTAGGGTTGTTATTGACACCCAGTATTACGATAAGGGCCACCTGAAATTATTTGGCTTGTCAGTTTTAGATAACTGACAGCCTATTCGCTTTCTTGTTCAACTGCTAGTTGTGTGGAACTGACAGTTCATTCTTCACTCCTTACGCAACATTAGCCGGCTCCAAATGTAACTCGCATGTGGATTGATCTTTTTGTCCTTTTTGTGTTAAATGAGTGATTTCTCCTCCTTTCGCTCCAAATGACTCCATTGCACCTGATAAACTCAAAAACAAACATAAGGTACATAATTTATAAGAAAAGTAGCAAAGAAAGCATAAACAATAGATATAAATCTAGGTGTTTTAGACACCTATCAGCTTGCTCAAGAGATTCCTCTCTATGGAATAGAGAATTTGCTAAAGTGGTTTATTACCTTCTTGAAGGGAAGAAACGGATTGATATTTGTGGAATAATTATCAATCAAATGATTAAAATCATTGAATCTCTCAATGTCACAAGTTTCCATAGAAACCTTGGATATCCCTGTGTCATCACCAAGTTGTGTGAAAAAGCAATAGGGAACTGCCCTGAAGATAAGAAAGATACTAAAACTGTCTCTCAGGGAATTATTAACCGGATGAGTGGAACTCAAAGGGGATCAAGCATCTCATATGATCAAACCTATAGTAATGGAGATCTCATGTTTCACATTTTACGTCTTGGGAGATAACTGGACTGTATTCAGAGGACAGTTGATGTTTGCTTACAGACATGATCCGGAAACTCTTGAAGGAATCGTAACAATTAATAATAAGTTCCTTAAAGGAGAACAAGAAGAAGACTCTGAGGATTCAGAAGTGCAAACAAATGAAGTCTAACTTGACTTTAAGAAAGAGAAAAATAGACATCATTTTTTGATTTCTTTCAATGATTGTATTGGTATATTATGAATAAAACTATTATGAATAAAATTATTTGATTTATAATTTTTCTTGTGATAGTTTTCGGTTTACATAGCCTGTGCTTGAATGCTTTTATCTTATTACTATGTATGTTTATGGGATGTTTGATTTCGGTTTTACTACCTTAATATTTGATCTCATATGTTGTGAACCCTTGTGGTTTGGGTGACTTTTTGATTTAGCAGGATTAAGTTCTAGCCCATGATGGTAGGCTTTATCAAAGAATCATGAGGGGTTCTGGTAGAAACAATATGTGAAAAAGTCACAATATGTTGAATCGGTTTTGGTTTAGCATAAAAGCATATGTGTTTCAACGGTTTTCAACTTTTGCTTGCAATTGTTAAAACCGATTTTCAACCTTTCTCTGGTAAAGGTTGGTTGTTGTTATTCTTTTTTTTTTTGCATAAGGATGACAACATGATGATATTTCGATATCAATTCTCCCTGGACGAATATGCAATCATATTCGAGAAGTGGATGCGAAATTTGAGGTAACAATCTTGTTAGTTAATTGTTTTCCTGTTTAAGAAAAGCCTGAGTTTATTTCATATATATTTATTGCTTTTGCTTAACAAAATTTTGGTTCAACTGATGTTTTATTCCATGATGTGTGTGTGGATGTGTGTGATTCAATTGGTTCCGGTTAATAAAAAATATTGTTATCTTGTTTTATTGTGTGGTATCAATTGTTTAGGCTTACAAAATTTTGGTGCAATTGCGGTGCTTTTAATGTCTATGTTGTTTCAATTGCTTCCGGTTGAGGTGAATAATTATGCTTAATAATCGGTTTATCCTTGTGATAGATTGGATTGATTAATTGAGTAGATCAGCATCAATACGTTTTCTTGTGATTAAAGGTATTGATTGGCTTAATCTTAAGCGATTACCTTTGGGTGATTGAACATAAAAGATGAATCTAAGGACCAAGCGAATGAGTTTATGTTAAGATAAGCGGAAGAGCCTTTGTCCGACTCATATCACTTGGTTGAAGAGAGTTGATACCAAGCAGTTTGTTGTTCCTTTACAGTTTGGAATACGAACCAAAGGAATTGTTTCCAAATGCGTGACTTATTCATGGGTGGGAGCGTGGGAATACGAGACAAAACTAAGGTGAACTATAGGTTTAGTTGCTTGGTCTCCCAACTATACGAAGTTAGGTGTAATTTTGTGTAAGCGGCTTAATCATGAGAGTATCCAAATCTGGACAAGGTCGGGGTTTTTTTATTCTTGCGGTTTCCTTAAAAAAATCTTGTTGTGTCATTTACTTTATATTTCGCATTATAATTGTTTTATTATAATTAAAGTAAATCACACAAGCGTTAATTCATATTTACATGATAAGTGAATCCTATTGTGTTTGGTCAAGTCGAACCTTTTTATCAAATAACATAACTTCATTGTTATATTGTCTCGATCTCATATCCATAGACGATCACCACGAGAAGTGAACGATTAGTTGTATTGTCGACTTAGTCCATAGACAATCACTTTCGGAGAAAGGACTTATAGGTAGGAAAAGTTTTATCTTGAGGTATATTTGGGTACCCTCGCCTTTTCAAAAAGCTCATCCTATCTTCCATCAATATTTGCATAATGACATAATAGGCTTATCTTTTGTTTGTCAAAAGTCCATTCAATCTTTTATCAGTACATGCATATCGACATATGAATGACTTAACTTTTGACCAATTATTTAGCTGAACTTCTCATGGATTTTAATACATTTAGCAATTTACTTGAAGAGAAGAATCATTCAAGACTAAAATACCATTAAAACCATTAAAACCATAACAGTTTAACATAAGAAGTTCAACATAAATAACATAATAAAGAGTTTGAACAGAAATGAAGATAAAGACACTAATCCAGTTAGATAAAAGTCTCGGCAATCTTGGATATTGATTAAACTAGGTCGGGGTGGCTTGTCACAGCATGAGTAAATTGTCTCCCCAAGCACTCATTCCTTTGAAGAAGGCGAGTGACTTGAGTTGGCGGGTTTCTTGATTTTTTAATGTCACTTTGAGATAGAGAGTAGCTCGACCAGTGCAAGTACCAATGGGAGAAGTCTTAAAATGACTGCAAATTCTGCTGATAAGATAAGGAAACCCAAGATTTTTTTTCTGTGACACCATATGAATCATTTGTCGAATAATCAAGACACAAAAATCAATCTCTTCTCCAGAGATGAGATAGCAAATCATCTCAGCAAGGATCCTGCTCCATAAATTCTTATCCAGCATACTGGAATCAAATTAGCAACAACCAGTTTGCTAAAAACTTTCTGATTAAAGCTAATGTTGTCAACAAACAACTTGCAGCCAACCCAAGATTCACTCTTATTTAGTAAAATTTAGACGGTTGACTACGGGTTGATGCGATATGCTCGGGTTGAGGAACAACGAAAGAGCGATCAAGTGATAGGTTTAAAAAATATGCAATCACTCCTCGATTTAACTCAAAAGATATTCCTCGAACTGTTTTTTTTTGAAACAATAGCTTTCTTTGTTGGCTGCATGCAAGTTAGCATAAAACTGACAGGTTATCTCAGGATGGGACGACCCAAGACCGTCATGAATAAATCCCCATTCATATTGGTCCATAAACTGATGAAACTCGGGTTCTTGAAGCAGTTCGATCATAAACCCTTTTTGTGACGAAATTCCCTTTAAGAAACTTGACATATTTGTTCCTAGCAAGTAGACTAGTAAAGCTAATTTGAAGGGATGGATCATAAAAAGGGTTTTACAACGTCTAAACCAATTTCATCATCATCAAATTCATTATCACTATCAATTATTCTACTAGAAGTATTAGATTGAGTACCTGAACTTTCACAACGACTTAACCTTTTTCTAGATGCCATTTTTGAGAAAAGACACAACAGATAGGATGAACAACTTGCTTGGTTCGTGAATTGTTGTTGATGGTGGAGTTAGTACGATGAGAAGAACGAGAATGGTTCTTGACCCAACGTGTAAAGTCTTCTTCTGGTTTCAATGAAGTAATCTAAACAAAAAAATGGTTAAGAAACAAGAGAAGGTTGATGAAGATTACGTGAACCGGAATTTTCTCTTTTGTTCATGAGCAGTCGAAGAGAAAATGAAGGTGAAAAAAACAAAGAGTTCTTTCTCTCTTTTTATGTGAAAGCCGTAGAACAATTCTGAGCCGCAAAACTAGTTTTGGCCCAGAATCAATCGTCTTTGGAACATGGTTCGAGGCACGTGGTACAAGACTCGTATGTGTGCAAATGGGGGCATGTTTGTTTTTCTTTTTACATATTTTGACTGGACAAAATACGAGTGAGAGTTTGAAGCAAAGCTCAACAAGACTCTCATGAGTAATTCTTTTAAAAACTTACAAGAACAAATATCCATTCACACCATGACACCAAGAGAGAGTTTCTTTCCAACAGCTCTTACATCTTGTAGTGTTGAAAAATACCCAAAAAACTGTTTTTATAAGTCTGTCAAAGAACTTCAAGAGAGCACAAGAAAAAATGTGTTTCTGAATTCTTATTTTACACCTTAAAAGAAGCAGTTTCTGCAGATAATTTTTAGTATCGCATAGGGAAACTCTATTGGTAAAAGGATAGTCCTTGCTTCTTTAAAAATGAAAACACTACTACTATCTTGATAGGAAGTATCAGGAATTGAGCACTGAATCAATTCATGCCTTAAGGTGATATACTTAGATGACTGAGATTTAAACTAGTTTTGTAAATCGTTTAGTTTGTTACAACTAATTTGATTACACCGAGGAGGAGCATTGCTCTCACTGATTAACAAATCAATATCAACCTCAAAATAAAAATTATTCATCATAACATGATTTGCTTTGTCAAGAGATTCTTGTTCATTCTTGAGATATAGATCAACATCAGAAGTTAGGCTTTCAAGTTTCTTTTTAATTCCTGAAAAAACTTCAAGGGATTTTAAACCCGGTGGAGGTTTAGACATAATTTCTTATATCGATTTTGAAAATACGGGGGGTCTAACAACCACACCCAACAATTCATTTGGAAATCTGAGAGGACTTACTCCAATACAATTTCTAGAGAATCAACTAGACAGTCAGACTCAATCTAGAGTAAAGTATATCAAAAAGTTTAATATCTCTAACTTTTAATTCAATCTGCAATCAGCAAATAGAAATATATGAGCCTGATTGAATATAAGAGGAGTAACTTGAACGGTACCAAATACCAATGTTCAAGTGTCAATCAATGTAAATCAACAACCAAATGTTGGATATTCTAATTGATTGATCTTAAAGCACAGCCTATGATATTTCAATTATATAACAAAATATAATGCGGAAAAAAAATAACACAGACACCGGAATTTTGTTAACGAGGAAAACCGCAAATGCAGAAAAACCCGGGACCTAGTCCAGTTTGAACACCACACAGTATTAAGCCGCTACAGACCCTATCCTACTACTAATTAACTTCGAACGGGACTCTAGTTGAACCCTAATCAATCTCACACTGATTCAAGGTATACTTGCACTCCTTACGTCTCTGATCCCAGCAGGATACTACGCACTTGATTCTCTTAGTTGATTTCACCCACAACCAAGAGTTGCTATGACCCAAAGTTGAAGATCTTGATAAACAAATCTGTCTCACATAGAAAAGTATATAGATTGAATAAATCTGTATCCCAGAAATACCCAAGAGTTTTTGTTCTGTCTTTTGATAAATCAAGGTAAACATGAACCAATTGATAAACCAGACTTATATTCCCGAAAAATAACCTAGTATTATCAGTCACCTCACAATAATCTTAATCGACTAGCGAAACAGATATTGTGGAATCCTGAAGCGATAAGGCGAAGATGTTTGTGATTAATTTTATCTTGCCTATCGGAGAAATTAATCTCAGTCAATTATTTAAATTAAACTCAATACGATAGAATCGGGCAAGATCGGGACATGCAACTACAAAGAAAATAGTTGGGTGCGCTACAATCCTAATGAAGTCTTTCAAGTCGTTAACCTACAGGGTCTCGATAGAAACCTAAGGTTAAAGGAGAATCGACTCTAGATTATACAACTAGTAACACACAATAGGTGTGGGGATTAGTTTTCCCAGTTGCTAGAGTTCTCCTTTATGTATTTTTCAAATCAGGGTTTGCAATCCAAGTCACCTTGGTAGCAAAGCATTCAATATTCACCGTTAGATGAAAAACCTGATTCAACCAAGCTAATATATTTCAACCATTAGATCGAACTTAGCTTGTTACACACAAATGAAATGTACCTGATGCGTGTCGTAGGTGCAATCAAATTAATATCTTATTTCCACTCAATTAAAAATAATATACTGGAAGTCAAGTTCGTTCCCACGAGGAGCAAGAGATTCTAGTTGTAAAAATTGTCACAAAAGGGGGATGTATAAAGCAAAAGAAAATAAACAAAGCAATTAAAGATAAAGTTGAAAGCAATAAGAGAGACAAGATCAAGGAATCCTTCTTCGTTTGCAAAACAATGAATCAAGTTATGTTTTCATCCACATGTTATTAGTCACAGTTATCACCAACCGTAGGATAGCAGGTCCATTAGCTAGCCCCAAAATCCCTTATTTCAGCGAGTAACAAGTCCGCTTAGTTATCGGATTCTATTCAAAAGAACCACCTTGAGGTTCGCTTACAAGATGTAATTCCCCGAATGCATTAAGATCTATGAATTTAGGTTTAGTACTAGTAGTTAAACTCGGTTCGCTTGGTCCACTTTCTAGCGTTGTTTTTACACAAATCGCTCCACGGAATCCCTCCGCAAGGTCTCGTGTTTTCTACTTGTGTAAAGTGTCGAAACGATTACGTATTCCCTAACTTATACTAGATTTAGATTAAACTAACAAATCAATTTAGCGTGCACTCTAAACAATCTATCAATCAATCATGAATGAATAAACATTCCTATTAGTAAAAACAAACGATAATCATGTGAAAAACTTCAAGATAGAATTGAAACAATACTCAAATCATGTATTAAGAACTAGGAATTCATCCTCAATCAATAATAAAATTAGCTACTCATGTTTTTGAAATTCACACAAGATAATTAAAAGGAGAATTTTCAAGTTCACACAAATAATTAAGAAGAAGAATTTTGAAAACAAAAACACAAGTGTTGTGTGTGTAGAGAGGTGTGTCAAAGATGTGTGTAGAAGATATAGAGAACTTCTCTATTTATAGGCTTCAATATTCTCCAAATCTTCCAAGGAATAGAACCCTTTTCCTTTAGCAATTCAATTTCCAAATTCAAGTCTTTCTCAACTCTTCATCTTCTCTTTCCAAATTTAAGCCAAATTCTCCATCCAATTTCTAGTCCAAGTCTTCACACCCATGAGAAAGTCCACGAAAATGCGGAATTTTGGTCACGAAAAAGCTGGTATTATGGTGGGAATTTGACGAGAATCGAAATCACGCCGGCCACACGAAAATTCACCGTCCTTTGGTATATTCGGCGGAATATCCCGTCAGTCCACCGTTAGGACTAACGGTCAAATGGGTCAGCAAATGGTCAACGGTCAAGGGAAGAGGTTTGGCTACAGGTCGGCTTGATTGACTTCTTTGATGCAGGTGCAGGTGGGTTTGGGTCGTGGATGGATCGGTCTGCGAATCGATGAGTTGACTCGCGGAGCAGTCGCCGAGTTGTTTATTTATAGGACTTCTAGGCCAAGTTCGAGGCCTCAATTTTCTTCGATCTTCCCCTGCCCCAGAACCTACACATACATCTAACATTTTCATTCAACCATTGTGTGTAATAGAGCTTCATTCTTGCGGTTTCATTTCATAACCCATCATTCCACTATGCAATGACAACACCCTACTAAAAATATAAAGATCAACCTCGAGATCGATTTTGAACTTCACCCAGTTTTGAAGATGAAACCATCTTCTAATTCTGCTTCAATAGATCAACGGTCATCAGTTCTTCAATTTCAACTACAGACCCATCTCCTCTCCAGCATCAGGTTCATCTGCTCTTTCTCTTCAAACAACAGCTGCCAAAACCCATCTCTATTCTTCTCAGAGAGCTCAAATTAACCCATTCAATTTTCCGCTAATCACCACCTTGTTCTTGGCAGCAAACTTCCCCAATAGCAGCAACCATTATCTTCAATCAATCAAACTCGAATTGAGTTTACCCATTCAATCACCACCACCTATGGCTCAAATAGTCTCTGTTTCATCATTTAGCGCTCATTCTTCTTCTCGATTCACAAATCCCATTTACTCACAACAACAGACTATCTCCTTCTCCTCAGATTGCGACCACCACCATCATCTTCAATTCTATCTTCTCGACATCACAGCGACACAATCAAGCACAAGCTTTACACCAACAATTGATGAAAACCCAATAAAAATCTTAGTTGCATCAACTAATCCTTGATTCAATTCTTATATTTTAACCATAAATCCATCTTCAACAGTACCACCAACCCGTAAAACTTACCATTTTTAACAATTTCGAACCCCAATTCTCTGTTCTTGATCTCTTTTTCGTAGTTCCGCTCGATCTCTCATTATTAATCCTCAATTTCTCCTCTCAATTTCTTGAGCAGATTCAATGACAAAGTGGTGCTTCTCTCTCTCGACTAATCAAGTGAATGAAAGAAAGAGAGGCACACTCCTTTCGATTTAGGGTTGGGTTAAAGTAGGATAGGATAATGGTACCCTATTTGCATAGGCTAGGGGACACCCCGGGGATAGTTACACCCTCGATAAATGATAAGGGGTACCACGATGACAACCCCCTTAGCCTTGGCTGGGCACGGCTTTAGTACTCCTCCAAATTGGGTTGCCCCTTAACCTTAGCCAGGCTCCCATATATCAATCGCACAGCAAATGAGCTTTTTGCCCTTTTGACTCAAATTGGGTGATTTCTTCTTCTTTTCCTCAGGTGCGACTCCAAAGTAGCTATAAAACTCAAAACAAGCGTAAAATACATAATTTACAAGAAAAATAGCAAAGCATAAACAATAGATAGTAAATAGGATGTATTCTACACGTATCAAATTCCCCACACTTAGACTTTGCTAGTCCTCGAGCAAATCAAACTAAAAACTCACAACTTCGGAGCGTTCAAGCGTCACAAGCATCCAAAGAGTTATGAGGACATAGAGTTTTACGCATCTAGTAATAAGAAGTTAAAAAATACTAAAGAACATATTCTCGTTCTTAAATGTTGAGTGAGAAATAACCACACCATAATGAGAGAACGCGTGTTTGAGAAACGATCAATAAGCATTTCGCCTCGACCACGCCTCACCAAAAGGATTTTATGATAATTGCACTCAAAAAATGACTTTTTATGGGTCACACATGTGTGCGGTAGGAATGAAGAGAAAATTCCTGCAACACGTTGAATGGTGGGAAGGACAACTTCGAAATATTTTGAAAACCCACATCTTTTAACATTTTGAAAAACCATTTTCGACGATCTCTCTGAAAGAAATCAACCACTATTATCGAGGATGAGATTACTTACTCACGTCATCCGATCGCCAATTATGATAACACCACTCTCACGGAATCCAATATAAACGTCTTCCGCTCCTCGTCTTTATCTTTGTCTTCGGTTTCAACTATTGATGATAAACTCTCGAACTTCGTAAATCCTTAACAATTTGTAACTCTTTTTTTTTACCTTAAATCCTTGTCGCTTGAAACTTCCTTATAGATTTTCCTTCCCCACGGCTTATTAACAAAACAAATATTTCTCTTGTTTTTTTTTTGTTTTTTTTTTTCTTTTCTCTTTTCAATTTTTTTTTTTTTTTTTTTTTTTTAATTGAAACAAGAGAAATTAAATACAACCATGGCCGTGGGAGAAGTATTTTACCGACGATTCTTCACAACTTGTATCGTCTTGAAATCATAAACTTCAAAAATTCTCACCTTTTAATTTTCTTCGCTCTTGTGAATAAGTCTTCATACTTGGATATAGAATTACCTCATTATATTGTAAGTCCTCAACATATATGTAAAAATCTGCTCTTTGTATGTTGCTTTACTTTGAGTTTGAAATTTGCTATTTTTCTCATTCTGTTGCTTGTAAACCTTAAACTTTTTCAACTTTCCTTGTAGATTTTGATGTCGCTCCTTGTTGATGATGATGGTGTTTCTATGGATCCGTTGTTGTTGCGAGAGAGAATGGTGCTAACTGCAAATCGAATTACAAGAAGGAGGCTTTCATCTATAGACGTCACCCTCATGATTGACAAAATTCGCACTCAAGAGATCAAAGAGTAGTGCTTCTATTGGTGGGAGGTTGGGTAGCTCACCATTCTACCGGAATTAACGTACGGTGACACACACTCAAAAAAGCTCTTTAGTTAGATGGAAAAATTTCTGGTGATTGCCTCACATGATATGAATACGGGTAGTCTCCACTAATGATTGATCGGCAACTCTAATAATGCATTTCTCCTGCACCAAATTCGCATCACCGGCATGATTAAATCCATTATTTAACACTCTAACAAGCAAGAAATCCGAATGTAGTTCTCTAACATTTCCAAGTTCAATTATGTCGGTCAAAATCTCTATGTAAACATACCTAGAAGTATGCTAGGGACTCTAAAATCTCTAAAAGTTGAAGGTTTTATGTAAAACTTTTTTTTTTTTTAATTTTTAAATTTTTTGTAATTTTTTTAAATACATGCTTAACTCCCCACACTTAAACCTTACATTGTCCTCAATGTAATTGAATAAATCCTAGTAAAGTCAAGGTGGGAAATTTAACATGATAAAGAACAAGAAAAAGAAATAACAAAAAGCAAAAGGATAAGGAATACAAAACCTATGGGTTGCCTCCCATGAAGCGCTTGTTTTAAAGTCGGCGTCCCGACTTAGGTCTTGTAAGATTCATTCCCCATATACTAACAATCTGAAAATTTGGGGATCCACCCATAATACCTGTTTGCAAACAATAACTCCATACAAATGTTAGCACAAGAAAACAATAGTAAAGTATCGCTCGATGAAATTTCCCCACACTTATTCTCGTCCACACTCGGAAGTGTATAAAGAACATATAATTTGGGAACTTCCATGTATTCCTCTTGGCAAACACATAGTGTTAGCATCAAGTGTTTCCAATGGTGGATATTTAGAAACAAAATCATCCAAAAATACTTCGAAGCACATACATTCAAACCAATAAGAGGTAAAGGAGAAGAATCAATAGGCAAAGGGTTATACAAACCTTGCACAACCTCTTGTTTTTGCGGAATCCTCTTCATCCTTAGAAGGAATTCATGTGAATTACTTACCTCTTGTATATCGTGGTCCTCTATCGAATCTTGCAACCAACCGTCGTTATTTTCTACCTTAACCAAAGTTTTGGCATCATTATAATCATTGGCAAGTTCAATTGGGTCTTCCACAAAATCAATCAATTTGGTTTCATCCTCTAGCATCATCTCTTCAACATTCTCATCATCGGAATCGGGCCATTCACTAAAATAATTTTCATAGGTATAGATTGGAAGATCTTCATGTGCGGGTGTTACACCGTTTATAACAATAGGTAAGTCACCCAATCTCCTCCTTTTGAATAGGTGAAGGATCGTTATTATGATCCGGAGTTGGAATAACTTCCTCATTGTTGCAACGCTCATACACTTCTGCGGACTCATATCTTTCCCTAAGGAATTTTTTCCAAGCACTAATTGCATCTTCTCCGGCTCTACCTTTTGAATAGGTGTTTGAGTCATTACTAAGATCAAGGCTCGAGTAAGCTTCACTAAGCGTCATCAAAAGTATCCAAAGGTTGGCCTTTTCCAACATAATCATCGATCAAATATTCACTACACACCATAGGCACATTAGAATAGTTATTACTTTGATAGCAAAATTCTTCTTTATCCATATCCTCCTTGTATTGATCCATGTCTCTTCGTTCTTTAAGCAATGCCCGAGTCTCGTGGTTCCTCCCAAACATAGTGTTGCTGGTCTTGTAGTGATTCTTGCAACTTTTGTTGAAGATCCCCAATCATAGCGAGACATCTTATCTGCAAAACTAGAGAATTTCTGATCATAAACAAAACTATCCTCCCATCCTTGTAATTGTCCACTTACATACCGTCATAAGGTTGTTGATATGTATGAGAATATCCATAAGGTTCTGTAGGAATTTGATCATAGCCAAAGATTGGTTTTGATTGTATCCTAAGGATGGTTGGAAGTTGCCATAATGTTGAGGTTGAAAACTGTATCGATTGTTGTAATATGCTTGCTCTTGTCCACCATACATGGAAAACCGATACCTGAAATAAGATTCTCAAAACCTAAGTTAGATACAATATAGAATCCAACAAAGCAAGAATAAAGCAAAAAAAAAAAAAAAAAAAAAAAAACTAAATCGTTGCTCCCAAACAGCGGCAAAATTTGATGCGTGTCGTAGGTGCAATCAAATTAATATCTTATTTCCCTCAATTAAAAATAATATAATGGAAGTCAAGTTCGTTCCCACGAGGAAGCAAGAGATTCTAGTTGTAAAAATTATCATAAAAGGGGGATGTATAAAGCAAAAGAAAATAAACAAAGCAATTAAAAGATAAAGTTGAAAGCAATAAGAGAGACAAGATCAAAGGAATCCTTCTTCGTTGCAAAACAATGAATCAAGTTATGTTTTTCATCCACATGTTATTAGTCACAGATTATCACCATGTAGTAGGATAAGCGAGGTCCGCTTATCTAGCCCCAAATCCCTTATTTCAACTGAGGTAACAAGTCCGCTTAGTTATCGATTCTATTCAAAAAGAACCACCTTGAGGTTCGCTTACAAGATGTAATTCCCGAATGCATTAAGATCTATGAATTTAGGTTTAGTACTAGTAGTTAAACTCGGTTCGCTTGGTCCACTTTCTAGCGTTGTTTTTACACAATCGCTCCACGGAATCCCCTCATGAGGTCTCGTGTTTTCTACTTGTGTAAAGTGTCGAGAAACGTTACGTATTCCTAACTTATACTAGATTTAGATTAAACTAACAAATCAATTTAGCGTGCCTCTAAACAATCTATCAATCAATCATGAATGAATAAACATTCCTATTAGTAAAAAACAAGCGATAATCATGTGAAAAACTTCAAGATAGAATTGAAACAATACTCAAATCATGTATTAAGAACTAGGAATTCATCCTCAATCAATAATAAAATTAGCTACTCGTGTTTTGAAATTCACAAGATAATTAAAAGGAGAATTTTCAAGTTCACACAAATAATTAAGAAGAAGAATTTTGAAAACAAAAACACAAGTGTTGTGTGTGTAGAGAGGTGTGTCAAAGATGTGTGTAGAAGATATAGAGAACTTCTCTATTTATAGGCTTCAATATTCTCCAAATCTTCCAAGGAATAGAACCCTTTTCCTTTAGCAATTCAATTTCCAAATTCAAGTCTTTCTCAACTCTTCATCTTCTCTTTCCAAATTTGAGCCAAATTCTCCATCCAATTTCTAGTCCAAGTCTTCACACCATGAGAGAAGTCCCACGAGAAAATACGGAATTTTGGTCCCAGGAAAAGCTAGTATTATGGCGGAATTTGGCCGGAATCCGTCACCGTAAGCCACACGAAAATTCACCGTCACTCAGCTGGTATATTCGGCGAGAATATTCCGATCGATCCACGTTAGGACTAACGGTCAAATGGGTCAGCGTCGAGGTCAGCGGTCAAGGCGAGAAGAAGAGTTAGCTACGAAGTCGACATGATTAGAAGCTTCTGGTCTGGTTTGAAGGCTGGGTTGGGTCGTGGATGGATCGGTCTCTGAATCGATGAGTTGACTCGCGGAACAGTCGACCAGGAGTTACTGTTTATTTATAGGACTTCCGGCCAAGTTCGAGGGCCTCAATTTTTCTTGATCTTCCCTTACTAAGAACCTACACATACATCTAACATTTCATTCAACCATTGTGTGTAATAGAGCTTCATTCTTGCAGTTTCATTTCATAACCCATCATTCCACATAGTAGTGGCAACAACCTACTAAAAATATAAAGATCAACCTCGGTCGATTTTGAACTTCACCGCTTGTTTCAGAGATGAAACCATCTTCTAATTCTGCTTCAATAGATCAACGGTCATCAGTTCTTCAATTTCAACTACAGACCCATCTCCTCTCCAGCATCAGGTTCATCTGCTCTTTCTCTTCAAACAACAGCTGCCAAAACCCATCTCTATTCTTCTCAGAGAGCTCAAATTAACCCATTCAATTTTCTGCTAATCACCACCTTGTTCTTGGCAGCAAACTTCCCCAATAGCAGCAACCATTATCTTCAATCAATCAAACTCGAATTGAGTTTACCCATTCAATCACCACCACCCTATGGCTCAAATTTGTCTCCTGTATCATCATTTAGCAGCTCATTCTTCTTCTCGATTCACAAATCCCATTTACTCACAACAACAGACTATCTCCTTCTCCTCAGATCGCGACCACCACCATCATCTTCAATTCTATCTTCTCGACATCACAGCGACACAATCAATCAATTCGAATCAAGCACAAGCTTTACACCAACAATTCAGTGAAAACCCAATAAAAATCTTCGTTGCATCAACTAATCCTTCGATTCCATTCTTCTATTTTAACCATAAATCCATCTTCAACAGTACCACCAACCCATGAAACTTACCATTTTTAATAATTTCGAACCCCAATTCTCTGTTCTTGATCTCTTTTCGTAGTTCCGCTCGATCTCTCATTATTAATCCTCAATTTCGCCTCTCAATTTCTTGAACAGATTCACAGCAGCAAAGGATGCTTCTCTCTCGACTAATCAAGTGAATGAAAGAAAGAGGCACACTCCTTTCGATTTAGGGTTGGGTTAAAGTAGGATAGGATAATGGTACCCTGCATAGGCTAGGGGACACCCAGGGGATAGTTACACCCTACGATAAATGATAAGGGGTACCACGGTGACAACCCCCTTAGCCTTGACTGGGCACAAGCTTTAGTACTCCTCCAAATTGGGTTGCCCCTTAACCTTAACTGGGCTCCATATATCAATCGCCTGTAAAATGACCTTTTTGCCCTTTTGACTCAAATTGGGTGATTTCTTCTTCTTTTCCTCCGTGCGACTCCAAAGTAGCTATAAAACTCAAAACAAGCGTAAAATACATAATTTACAAGAAAAATGGCAAACAAAGCATAAACAATAGATAGTAAATAGGATGTATTCTACACCCTATCAGTACCCTCATTTGGGTTTATGTAACCGTACCCAAACGTGTACACCATGTTGATTCACAAATAGTTAACCGAGGTTAGCCATATGATTACTCTCATATCAAACTTATTAATCTTAACCATAACTAGTTCAAATGACTCAAATGAAACTAGTTAAAGAGTTGTTCAATTGCTATATTCTCATAGAATTTTACAAGAACATAATTGAAGCAAAATCGGTTTGATTCACTCGAATCAATCATGAACATTATAGCCACGGTTTTCAAATATTGCATTCCTTATTATATAAATGTTTATGTTCATGTTCATAACCGATTTTAGAACTTTAACCTTCAAGTATGCAAACGGGTACGCATACTTGAAATACCCTGACTAAGATTGGGTTTCGCCAGTACGCAAATGGGTACGCGAACTTTAAATCCCATCAGAAATTCTCGGACATGAACCTGTACCCTAGTACGCAAACGGGTAAGCATACTTAGGCTCCCGAATTTCTCAAACCAACGAATGCGCAAGCGGTTTACGCATACTATGGTTCCCTTTACATGGATTACATATGTGCAAGAGTGCACAACATGACATATCCAATAATGGTTAAGTATTCTAAACTCTTATTTCAATCATTGAAACTTTCTTAGAGGATGACAATAGCCGTTTTCACACACTATTAGCATCAAAGCAATTTTCAAGTTATTGAAATAATCATAACGAAACATTCCAAGACAATACCAAATGATTGTATCACACAAACCATGTAAGATGTTACTCGGCAATTTTCACATTATATAAGATGAACTTGGTCGAATCGAAAGCTTGCCAACACATATTTCGAGAAATATGTAAGCGAGATAAACTCAGCTCGAAATCTCAAATGTGTATATAGAAAACTATATCGTAATACGACTTATGTCTCAATATAGGAGATAGAGTAGAAATAGACTTTCCAAGTGATAGATGAGTTTAAGTCTCCATATACCTTTTGTCGATGAAGTTCCATAAGCTCCCCTTAGTAGTTTTACGTCTTCAAATGATGAACGCCGTGAAGTCTAAGATCAACTACACAATTTATGTCCTAGTCCCAGACATCTATAAATAGGCTAGAAATCAAGACTTATAGTTTTGATCAGTAACATTGACAAACATGCTTGAGATAGCAACGCATGCGAGTTCGACCGAGCAATGCTCTAACAGATTTAATTAAATCATACATGGAAGAGAATTCTGGAATCCATGTGTCTGGTGGTGCATTTATTGAGATAACACAACTATCTATAGAGTCAGATCGCTACAAACACAGACTTATGAGGTCTTTAAACGTGTTTGCCTCCTCTGATACCAATTGAAAAAGTGGGGGTACAATAACCTCACCCAATATTTCGCTTAGCAATCTATATGGACTAACTCCAATATACTTTTAAGATAATCGACTGACAGTTAGACTCAATCTTAACAAAAAGTATATGAAAGAGTTATATCCCAATTTCTCGATTTTAACTTAACTCAAACAAATAGAAATCTGCGAGACTGATTGAATACAAGAGAAATAACTTGAACGGTACCAAAGATCAATGTTCAAGAATCAATCACTTTCAATCAACGACCAAAGGTTGTATTTACCAATTGATCGATTTAACACACAACCTGTGATATTTCAATTATATAACAAAATATAATGTGGAAAAGAAATAACACAGACTTAGAAGTTTTGTTAACGAGGAAACTGCAAATGCAGAAAACCCAGGGACCTAGTCCAGATTGAACACGCACTGTATTAAGCCGATACAGACACTAGCCTACTACAAACTAACTTCGGTCTGGACTGTTGTTGAACCCCAATCAATCTCACACTGATCCAAGGTACAGTTGCGCTCCTTACATCTCTGATCCCAGCAGGATACTACACACTTGATTCCCATAGCTGATCTCACCTACAACTAAGAGTTTCTACGACCCAAATTTGAAGACTTTAATAAATAAATCTGTGTCACATAGAAAAGTCTACATGAGTAGATAAATCTGTCTCCCACAGAAATACCTACGAGTTTTGTTCCGTATTTAGATAAATCAAGGTGAACAGGAACCAATTGATATACCGGACTTATATTCCCGAAGAAGAGCATAGAAATATCAATGACCTCACAATAATATTAATCGACTAGCGAAACAAGATATTGTGGAATCACAAACGATGAGACGAAGATGTTTGTGACTACTTTTCTATCTTACCTATCAGAGAAATCAATCTCAAGCCAATCTTACGATTGTACTCAAATGATAGAAACAACAAGATCGGATCACCCAACTACATAGAAAATAGTTGGGTCTGGCTTCACAATCCCAATGAAGTCTTTAAGTTGTTAACCTACAGGGTCTCGATAGAAACCTAAGGTTAAAGGAGAATCGACTATAGCTTACACAACTAGTATCACACAGGAAGTGTGGGGATTAGGTTTCCCAGTTGCTAGATTTTTTCTTTATATAGTCTCCAAATCAGGGTTTGCAATCTAAGTTACCTTGGTAACAAAGCATTCAATATTCACCGTTAGATGAAAACCTTATTAGATTCAAGCTAATATATTTCAACTGTTAGATCGAACTTAGCTTGACATGAAATATAACTTCATTTAGGTTTGAGTAACCGTACCTAAACGTGTACAAGTCGTTGGCTCAATAGTAGTTAACCAATGGTTAGCCATAGAAGCACTTTCATATCAACCTTATTCATCTTCATCATAACTAGTTCAAATGAATCAAATGAACTAGTTAGAGAGTTGTTCAATTTCTTAGATTTCATAGAAGTATACAAGACACAATCGAAGCAAATACAGTTTTGATTCACTCGAATCAATTCATGAACATTATAGCCACGGTTTGCAAAGATTGCATTCCTTAATTTATAAATGTCTTAGTTCACGAATTAAACTGTTTTTAGAAAATAACCCACTTAAGTATGCATACTTAAGTACCCGGACTGAGCTTGTTTTCACTTCACAAACTCCAGCAAAAATTCACGGGATGTGAACTTCCGACAGTACGCGTACAGGTACGCGGACTTAGCTCCGGTCATCCTGAACAAGCAAAGTACGCATACATTGGTCTAAGGATTTTGGACTTACACAAGTATGAATTCACATACAATGTTTATATCCTAACATGTTTATACATTCTAAACTCTCATTTCAATCATTGAAACATTCTTAGAGGATGTTATATAGTTGTTATTCACAAACTATTTTTGATCAAAGCGATTTTCAAGTAATTGAAATAATTAACATGACTTTCTTCACTTGTAAAGATGAACTTGGCCAAAGCGAAAGCTTACCAACACATATTTTGAGAAATAGATAAGCGAGATAAACTCGGATCGAAATAGCAAATGTGCATAATCGATGTATATATAGCAATACGACTTTTGTCTCAAGATAGGAGATATAGTAGATAGAATTTCGAGTGATAGATAAGTGCAAGTCTCCACATACGTTTTTGTCGATGAAGTTCCACCAGTTCCTTGAATAGTTCTTTGTCTTTGCATGATGAACGTTGTGGAGTCTAGAGCTCAACTACACTTTCTATCCTTGTCCGAGATTTATCTATAAGTATACTAGAAATCAAGACTTATAGTTTTGGCAACTAAAGTTGGAAAACAAGCTTGAGATAGCAACGCTTTCGAGTTCTACCGAGCGGTGCTCTAACAAAAGGATTGGAAAAGCTGGTTGAGTACAACTAGCGTGGAAAGACAGTAGGACTTGTTGCAAGTCAACTATCCATCTATATGGGAGTCTTGGCACTACACTTGGTTCCTATTATTCACGATAAGTGGAGTAAGGTTCCAAGGAGTTTGAAAGATAAGATCTGGTGTTGTTTAGAGGTAGTTGGAATATTTTGGTTACAATCTATTATAATATCTAGGGATTTTTGCATCTAATGTTTAATTGTGTATTTAAGGGGAAATTCGTTTTACAGCCCCAAAATAAAAGAAATTTGATCCAAAATGTAGGGGCTGTATGGAGATCCTTTGAAAGCAGGTTGACAAGGAAGTGCATTATGCCATTCAAAGACTAGGCAGCTCTCCATGTCAATCCACCGGTGATGTACAAATTTATTGACAAAAGGCATTGGGAGGCTTTTGTAAAGACAAGATTGAGTACAAATTTCCAGGTATATATGATAGTCAAATATTTTCCTAATTTTTAGAATTTATAAGAAGTTGTCGGACTAATATCACATCTGTTATACCTAATTTCTCAAAGGTTCGCCGTGAAATCTTGTCGACAAGGCGGAAGAAAAACTTATATCTTCATAGGTTAAGCCGAAATGGATATGCAGTTCTTATGGAGCAATTGGTATGTAAGATGGGGTTTCTCATATTTCTAGACACCATTGTTCATAATCTAATGTATCTTTGTTGCTAGCTAGGGAAGAAAAATGAAAGTTTTCTTTTGATGGCCTGGACAGGAGCATCTTGTGGAAGAAAGCTAGGGAAGATAAAAACGGGATCATTCCACATGATGCTACCAAGGAAAGAGCTGAGACAATTGTAAGATAAAAAAAATGAAGTAATAATATTTATTTTGATTCATTTATTGCCTCGTTGGTTATAACGGACCCTAATTATCGCTGGTATTTTTTCTATATGGAATTGTTTTCTCTCTTAAATTGTAGGACAAGTTGACCGAATGGGTGAAAGAAGGTTCCCTAGTCATAAGCGGAAGCAATGATATCCTAACACTTGCTTTAGGGACTGATGAACAGTCTGGAAATGTTAGATGCATGGGAAAGTTTGTTTCACAGGGATCTTACTTCCATACTGCGCGACAAAGATGCAGGAGGAAAGAGAGGCAAGATTGAGGGTGGAAGATGAACTTTGTCAAATGAAGCAAAGACTAGCTCGTGTAGAAGAACAATTAAGTCTTGTGCTCCAGATACATATAACTTAGGAGTGTGGTTTCATGGTAATATTGTTGATGACTTCATGTGGTTTGATATGTTTGAACACGTAAATCTTGCTCCTATATTTAAGACAAACTCGGAATGATATACATATTATGAAGGGTGGATCTGCACCAAGTTTCCACAGTGCAAATACAGAATCAAGCTCAGAAAGCGAGAGGATTTCACGCCTAGAAGCTCAACTTTCCATCTTCATGGGTATTCAAGTAAGTTGCATGCGGAACAGTAGGTTGAATTATGCTTAGATGATGAAGTAATTAAGTTCCTTATTAATGTTTTCTTATTATGTTATTGGTGATATGTTAACAGATAGATGAAGCCACAATATACATACATCAAAACCATTTAGATTTGGTTATGAATCTCTTAGTATGTTCATTATTCCTGATTTTTTTATTGTAGTCGTCAGCTGGTACTTCATCAAAAATGGTCAAGGATATATAATGAGGACAAGAGCATCGACGATGGGATCAATCAAAAGATACGTAATATTGGAATTTGGAAGGTTAGTGTGCCAGATTACTTACATTATGGCCTTGCTAAATTGTTAATTTGAAACTTCTGCATCATTAAGTGTATATTTTAGTGTTTGTCAATGTTTTCTCCTCCTGATGAACAAAGTCTTGAATTAGTATTTTAAAAGTAATTTTGTTTTCGAAGTAGGAAAATTTATTTATCTAGGAGTGACTGTATAATCTAGTTCTTACAACAAATATAGCTAGGATCACTTGATGATTCTGCTATCAGCTATCCAAAATAAATGTCTTGTTGTTGGCTTGTAAGTTACAATTCTGTAGGTTTCTGATGGGTAAACATCATTATGTTATCCAAGGCAAAAGTGTGGTTTCATTTTCTTAACTAAAGTGAGCCATTATGTTGGCTAGCTGATTAATAAGTCGATTCGTTTTTTGTTGCATTTTTTATGTAAACAGAAAGGTGTTTCTTTTGTGTTATTTCTCTTTTCATTATTCTTTGGTTTGTATCTATGTCTATTCTGAGCATTTGATCCGTTTTTTGAATACAGGGAAAATCTTGTATAATGTTCCTAGAAACTTCTGGTTCATCTATTGTTGTGGCTAAAGGAAAGGTCTTTCGTTCAAAGAGCTATGATATGTTACACAACGTCCGTATTGGTATAGGAAATGTGTGTGTACTTGTTGAAGTGGGATTAAAGCCAAGCTTTTGTCTTCTCATTCCTCTTAAAGAAGAAGAGGAAATATTCCTTGTAGGAGAAGCGGAGAAATATCATGTTGCATGGCCTAAAAAGTTGGTGATAAAAGGAAAAAAGGAAAAAAGGTTCATGAAGCGATAAAGGTACATACTCCCTCTTGATAGATGCATTATAATGTTATTACATTACCCCATGACCTCGTAGGGTAACAAAGAACAATGGTAGTAATTAATGGCAGTAGACCAGGTTTTTTAATGATATGTTGGTTTAATATTATGGATTGTAAGCTCTTAGATGAGAAAACTCATTAATACCCAGTTTCTTATTTGTCTTAGACTCTTAGCTGAGGAAACTGGAACCAATGTATTTGTTTATTCTAACTAATGCAAATTAAAGGCACTAGGACAGGCACTAGCTCACTGGCAGTAGATCAGGTATTTTAACAAAGTCGAGTCAAGGGATTGATTAGTTGTAATTTTAACGAACCAATGCATTGTCAAGTCTTTTAACCTATGCATTTGTTTTTTATTAACAGGTGGAGGATGAGTTAAATGATCCGAATAATAACATTTCATATAAGTTGGAGAGAATAACACATGGACGAAATTTCCTTCCTATTCTTTTGGATGACTGAGATTTCCCCTTTTGGATGCGTACTAGTATATGGTTTCTAATTCAGTAGCTATATAGTGTATGGTTAGGGGAATTTGCAACTTAAAATTGCATTTGCAGTTTAAAGTAGAACTATTATAGTAGAAATGTGTAAAACTGTAATTTTTAGCTATACATTGTATGGTCAGAGTCTTAGCTGAGAAATGAATTTGGTTCAGACATTAAATGAATTTGGTTTAGGCATTGGATGAATTTGATTCAGATATTGTTTCCTTTTTATATCAGTTTTTGGATTTGAGTTACAGGTGCAGAAATGGTATGGGATCACACTTTGGGTTATTGTCTGCAGGGTAAATTTGGGTTGAAAACTTAGAGGAAAGTTTAGAACTTTTAAAACCTTGTTTTTTAAAAACCTTGTCTTTGGATCTCAACTTTTCAAAACTTTATGTTCTTTGCATTGGGTATTCTTTGTGGGTGAAAACTGATTCTGTTGGTTTTGGTAATTTTGGGCGTGTGGATGAGAAACAAGTCTAAACCCTAAACAATGCACTGCACGGAAGTACTTTTCATTCGAGAGATCAATCTGTACAATCCTGGCCTAAACCAAGAAATGGTCGTTCCAGGCTTGCTTCGGTCACAAAGTGAAGGAGAAAGGTTTGGTCTTAAGGAGGGAAGCGAAGAAGGTTGTTAGAGTATTGCTCGGTCGAACTCGCATGCGTTGCTATCTCAAGCATGTTTGTCAATGTTAGTGATCAAAACTATAAGTCTTGATTTCTAGCCTATGTAGCTAAAGGTCTCGGACTAGGATCACAAAGTGTAGTTGAGCTCAAGAACTCCATGGCAATCATCATACAAGACGAAGGACTACTCGAGGAACCGGTGGAACTTCATCGACTAAAAGGTATGTGGAGACTTGAACTTATCTGTCACTCAAAAGTCTATTTACTTTATCTCCTACTCTTGAGACAAAAGTCGTTTAGACGTATAGACTTTCATTATACATATTTGCTATTTCGAGCCGAGTTTAACTCGCCTATTTATTTCTCGAAAAATATGTTGGTAAGCTTTCGCTTTAAACGAATTCATCTTTACCTAGTGACGAAAGTCATGTTATGTTTCAATCACTTTGGAAATTGCTCAGACGAAAAATGGTCTGTGAATAACGACTATATAACGTTCTCTGAGAATGTTTCAATGATTGAAATAAAAGTTTAGATTACATAACCATTGGTAGGATATAAGCATTGTTGTGGAAACACATATATGTATAAGTACTTATTCCTTGAACCAAAGTTTGTGAACTTTGTTGATCAAGAGAAATGGAAGTGGCGCAAGCCAAGTCCGCGAACTGGCGGAAGTTCTCACCCTAGAATTTCTGCTAGAGTTTGTGTACTCCTTCCATGAGCTTAAGTCCTCGAACCCAGTCCGAGAACTTGAGTAGGTTATATCTAAAACCGATTTTTCTTGAAATAATGTTTATTTAAACTAAGGAATGCTTTTGCAAACCGTGGCTATAAAGTTCATGAACCGATTCGAGTGAATCAAACCGTTTTTGCTTCGATTGTGTCTTGTGTAGTTACATAAGATCTAAGCAATTGAACAACTCTCTAACTAGTTCATTTGAGTCTTTGAACTAGTTATGGTGAAGAAGAATATGGTTGATATGAGAGTGATCATATGGCTAACCATTTGGTTGACTATTGTTGAACCAACAAATGTTAATGTTTGGGTACGGTTCATAAACCCAAAATTGAACATTTCATTTGTGTGTAACAAGCTAAGTTTTCGATCAACGGTTGAGAAATATTTGCTTGAATCTAATCAGGTTTTTCATCTAACGGTGAATATTGAATACTTTGTTACCAAGCTAACATTGATTGCAAACCACGATTTGAAAGACTATATAAGGGAGAACTCTAGCAAGCGAGATCGGGAAACCTAATCCCCACACCTTACGTGTGATAATAGTTTGCTAAGCTAGAGTCGATTCTCCTTTAACCTTTGGTTTTCTTCTTCTAAAACCAGGTTAACGACTTAAAGACTTCATTGGGATTGTGAAGCCGGACCATGATACTACTTTTCTTGTAGTTGTGTTATCTCGATCTTGTTGTTTCTATCTCTTGCGATACAAGTACAATTGAAATAATTGCTTGAGATTTATATCTCCGGATAAGCAAGATAGAAAAGAAATCACAAACACTTGTCTCATCGTTTGTGATTAGAATATCTTTTTTTTCGTTGCCGATTAAGATTATTATGAGATCATTAATAATACTAGGATGTTCTTCCCCTTGAATATAAGTCCTAAGTTAATTATTGGTTCTGTTTCACCTTGATTTATCAAAATACGGAAAAAAACTCATAGGTTTATTCGTGGGAGAAGGATTTATCTATTCTGTAGACTTTTCTGTGTGATACAAATTTGTTTATTAAAGTATTCGACTTTGGGTCGTAGCAACTCTTTGTTGTGGGTGAGATCAACTAAGGAAATCAAGTACGTAGCATCTTGTTGGGATTAGAGGCGTAGGAGCATAACTGTACCTTAGATCAGTGTGAGATTGATTGGGGTTCAACTACAGTCCAGACCGAAGTTAATTTGGAGTAGGCTAGAGTCTGTAACGGCTTAATACAGTGTGTGTTCAATCTGGACTAGGTCCCGGGGTTTTTCTGCATTTGCGGTTTCCTCGTTAACAAAATTCTGGTGTCTATGGTATTTCTATTCCGCATTATATTTGTTTATATAATTGAAATATCACAGGTTGTGCGTTGTTCAATCAATTAGAATATCCGACCTTTTTGGGTTGTTGATTTAAATTGATTGACACTTGGATATTGGTCTTTGGTACCATCCAAGTTATCTCTCTTTGATAAAGACTTCATGATTTCTATTTGCTTGAGTAAAGATCAAATCGAAAGATTGAGATATAAACTCTTTGATATACTTTTATCTAGATTGAGTCTGACTGTCTAGTTGATTCTCTAGAAAGTATATTGGAGTTTGTCCATACAGATTTCTAATCGAATTGTTGGGTGTGGTTGTTAGACCCCCGCTTTTTCAATTGGTATCAGAGCAGGCAAACACGTTTAAGACCTTATAAGTCTGTGTTTTTAGCAATATGACTCTATGGACGACAGTAGTGCTATCTCAATAAATGCACCACCAGATCCAGGGATTGCAGAAGGTTCTTCCATGACTTATTTAATTAAATATGTAGAAGAAATTCTATCTAAACCTTCACCAGGTTTATAATCCCTTGAAGTATTTTCAGGACTTGAAAAGTCACTTGAAAGTTTGTCCTCTGATGTTGATTTATTTTTTCAGAAGGAACAAGAGTCCCTTGTCAGACTAAGTCAAGTCATGTTGAATAATTTTCATGTTGAGGTTGATATTGATTTGTTAATCGGTGAGTGCAATACTCCTCCTCTGTGTAATTCCTCTAGTTTTAACAAACTGAACGTTTTACAAGAGAAGTTTAAAACTCGGTCATCTGAGTATATCACCTCAAAACATGAGTCGATTCACTGTTCAATTCCCGATACTTACTTTCAAGATAATAGTATTGTCATCTTAAATGAAGAAGTTAGGACGTCTCTTTTTATCAAAAGAGTTTCCCTTCGCAGTACTAAAAATTATCTGAAAAAATTATTTCTCAGAAGGTTGAGAATCAGAAATCAGACACACAAGGCTTCCTTGTTCTCTGGATGTTCGTTGAAAAACCCATAGAAAGAATTTCTTGGAGGTTCTCCAATAATGCAAGAATTAAGAGATGTTGGAAAGAAACTCTTTCCTGGTGTCATGGTATGCAAGTTTTAATTCTTTTTGTTCGTACAAAAATTACTTGCGATCTATTGCTCCTAACTTGCACCAAACAAGACCTTCTCTGACACACGTGTGGTTCACATACGAGGAACCTAGAACCGCTTCACGAACGAGTATCATTCCGAAACGTGTCAGAGTGGTTCCATGACACACAAAAAGGGAAAGAAAATCTCCTCGTTCACTTCACCTTCTTCTCTAATTCTTTCAGCTCGAAAACGAAAGAGAAACTCAAACAGTTCTCGTTCCCTACTCCATAAAATTCGCGTTCCCTAAATCGATGTTTGTTGGTACCGTTGAATTCAAGAGAAGCTCGCATACATTGGGTCACGAATGGTTTGTTTGATTGTCAACTGTTTGCATCTTTACCATTAAACAGTTCGCGAACCAAGTAAGTTTTCTTCAATTCGTTTTGTAATCTTTGCAATCATGAGTAGAAGAAGAACTAATTATGTAGGAATCTCAAGCAAGCAAACTAGGAATGAACCATTCCTTGACCCTAATATAGGTGCTAGTTTTATCAACTCTGTCGCTCGCGAACTGTACCATGTGATCAAAAACAAAGCACCCATCTGTGAAAGGTAATATGATGCATCCAAAATTGTTGTTCCGGTTTTGGTCGAGTTCTTCAATAAGCATGATTGGGGAATAATTCATAAGCCTTTTTGGAGTATTCGTGTTGATATGGTCGCTCAGTTTTATGCTAATATTCATAATGAAGATACTGCTTTATGTTCGTTCAAGACCATGGTAGGAGGCACTATTTTTACTGTGAATCGTTCTATCATCTCCGACCTGTTTAATATACCTCTAGGTGGTGAAAGATTTCCCCCACCTGAGTTTGGTAGACTGTCCCTAGATGTTTTGTCAAACATATTGTTCGATAAGGACCTTTATCGAATTGATGGAAAGGTTTATGTGAGAGGAGCAGGATTATTTCTCAAAGTTGCAGCTAAACTTATTATGGCAAATATGATTCCTAGTACCTGTGACAGCAACTCTAGGACCACGGGGCTTACTGAGTTCATCTACTGCATTATTGAGGAAAGAAACATTGACTTCTGTGGAATTATCATTGATCAGATGATAAGTGTCAGACACAACACATGAAAGAAACTAGGTTTCCCTTGTCTCATTTAAAGAATTTGTGCTAACTTTAATATTCCTGTTTTTGGTTCTGATCTTGGAGGACCAACTATGTTGACCATGTCAAGCATTGAGAAAATGAGGCCCTATACAGTCAAGGTAGACTCAAGAGCTCTTAGGACTCCAGCTACTGAAGAACTGTCTCGCCTTAGAGAGGAACTTGCCGAACAATGAGAAGAAAATGTTGTTCTCAGAGAGCAAGTAGACTTTGCTGGAAATGCTGTTCCAGAGTTGCTGGAGAAGTTCTATGAGATTTAAAGAGATCATTATAAATGGAGTGACTGATATCTATTACCATTCTCTCTATTTTGATATTATCTGTTTAAACTTCTCTTGTTGGATTTAAAGTTTGTGACTCTGTATTGTAATAACTTTCTATGGCACAATGGTTGGATGAGTATTTCTGTTATACTACCTGTGTTAAACTCCATAAGAAGTGCAGATTATGTTTTCAAAAGTAAAGTCTTTCGTAAGTCGATATTCTTATATTGATAAAGGAATGAATGGACTTTTGACAAATACAAAAGTTAAGCCTATATTGTCAATTATTGATGGAAGATAGGATAAAATCTTTTGTTTTCAAGGATTATGTCTATTGTATGTCATGGTACAAATTATGATGGAAAATAGAATGAATCCTTGTGTATTCCGCAGAAATTGATCTTCCATGATCTATATTTTTTGTGTATTATTGTGAGGCTCCGTAATGTGTCTTATGTTGAGCACTAAAACAATCAAAGTTGATTATTTTCATGGTTAGCTTTGTTGTTGTTCCATAAGGTACTTTATGTCGAGCATATTGAACTAAATTAATCATCTTGTTTGGTTATTTAGTTATGACTCCGTAAGTTTTCTTATGTTTGAGCACTTTTGATTGGGTTGGTTATTTTCATGATTAACTTAGTCATTGCTCCATAGATTCTCTTATGTGAGTATGGCCAATTAAATTGATTACTTTTTGTGATTAGTTTGGTTGTGTATTTCGATTAAATTAATCATGGGTTCTCTTGTGGTTAATTTAATTGAGTATTTTGGATTCAAATTCATACTTGTATGTGATTTGTTATGTCCAAAGAAATCCTTCTTTTCCTTCGAAATTAAGGTCGCTCTTGTTGTTCTTTCGGGAATGACATATTATGGGGGAGAGTTCTTTTTGAACTTGTGCTTAATTGCCATATCTTTATGGGGAGTGCGACTGTGGAATATTATAGGGGTTATATTGTATCTTTAAACTCCTTGATGAATGCATTTAGCTTCGGCTATATGATTGCATCTAAATAAGATGATGTGGGTTTCTTTCTTTTGGTGATGAAATGTCTCTTTCGGAAATTTCATTAGGATCCCGTTCTTGTACCTTTGCCAATTTTATTGACAAAAGGGGGGAGAATTAATATGTAATTCACACTACAAATACATATGTTTTCGGATCATTATGTAAGGGGGAGTGGTTTCCATGTGAGATGGAGTATTGACTAAGGGGGAGTAATACATATCACCATAGTATTGTTGTTGAAGTTGTGATATAATTGGACTTTGACGATGTGTAATGATACTATGACACTGTATAAAAAAATGATTGAGAACTCTTGTTTTCTTATTGTTATAGCTACGGATTTTCAACAACGATGATGCTAAACTTACAACCTTTGGGATCATTGGAGTACTTGGAAGTGACGAAGATTTCGAGTAATGTTGAAGATTAGACATGAGGAATAGGAGCTACAAAAGTTAATTTATTTATTTTTTGTATTCCATATGTATTAATAGTTTTGCCACTAAAATTGACAAAGGGGGAGATTGTTAGAGCATTGCTCGGTCGAACTCGCATGCGTTGCTATCTCAAACATGTTTGTCAATGTTAGTGATCAAAACTATAAGTCTTGATTTCTAGCTTATGTAGCTAAAGGTCTCGGACTAGGATAGAAAGTGTAGTTGAGCTCACGAACTCCATGGCAATCATCATACAAGATGAAGGACTACTCGAGGAACCAGTGGAACTTCATTGACTAAAAGGTATGTGGAGACTTGAATTTATCTGTCACTCAAAAGTCCATTTACTCTATCTCCTACTCTTAAGACAAAAGTCGTTTAGACGTATAGACTTTCATTATACACATTTGCTATTTCGAGTCGAGTTTAACTCGCCTATCTATTTCTCGAAAAATGTGTTGGTAAGATTTCGCTTTAACCGAATTCATCTTTACCTAGTGTTGATGGTGGATTTTCATTTAAGGTTAAAATTGTAAAAACCAGAAAATCATGCGTTGACATCTTGTAAAAGATAAAGCCATTAATAAGTGTTGGATAATCCTTCACTTTACTAATTCACCTAGAATGGAGCATGTGGCAACAATCCCATTATGTGAATTAAATACATGAAATTCATCCAGGTTGGAGCATGTAGCAACAATCCCATATACCCTGTGAATTTATAGCATTATTAATTAATGCGTGAGCAGCCTTGTATTTCATGTACTCATTATCAGTGCGGCATGACGATTGAGTGTTGCTCTCAGCAGAGCAACACGAACCTCCAAGCATTATAATGAAAGCATGTACGAAATACCCATACAGGTTGCAACTCTCGGTGTGTTATACTAGCCCGATTGAGAACTCTCGGTGTGTTATACTAGCCGATTGAGCATCCGGACTGTCAGTATCGATCTGGATATGATCTCGTTCATCCAACCTCACCAGCGTGATTGGATGGCCCAGATCAATTCCATAACCTCCAAGCAAGAATGGAATATTCACTGCCGAACCAACGCGGACCCCGCATGGTCGGCCACCCCAAAATATAGGCATAGCTTGCCAAAATGTCCAAACCAGAGCGTATGGACGGAAAATCCTAAATTAGGGTTTGCGGCATATTACATGTGTCGCAAAACAGTCTCAACAATCCATCTTCGCAGGTATAGATGGAGGGCATGATGTAGATTCAAAGGGCCCCGAGCATGTCAACACAATCACCATGGGCCCGCCTACATACCTCGACCAATCGGTCGGGACCAACCATGGTTGGTCATCCCAATTCGTGCGCCGAACAGAGCATGACGCACGGACGTGAAACCCAAAATTAGGGTTTTGAGCATCACGACGTCCATCTTCTCGGCACGAATGGAGGGTCCAAGATCAGATTAAGCAGGTCTGGTCATACCAGCATGACCACCGTGGGCCCGTCTATCCCCTCATCTGATCGGCCAAGGAATATCATGCCTGGCTATCCCAAAACACGCGTCCAAACTAGCGTGGTCACACTTCCCAAATTGCAAATCTTATCTCGACCACTCAACTTCACACCGACGATTTGAGTGGCTTAGATCACGTTTTCATGGGACGATCGGTATTGGCGTGAATACCAGCCTACCACCTACACGCCGGACGGATTGGGCAAGACCGACCAAGCTTGGTTGTCTTGAAGCGCGCGCCGAAGTTGGCACGATGTGCGGCTTTTGCGGCACCCGGTTTACTTTGCAAAATCGATCTCAACCACCCCTCTTCGCGGTCAAATCGAGTGGCCTAGATCGCGCCTTTATGGGACGAGAGAGGTACGGACGTGTACACCGGCATCTTTGTCTACACGCATGCCGGTCGGTCCTTTCCAAAACCCTTCCCATGCTTGGTTTCGACCAAGGCAAGAGTGATGCTGCGCACCTCTTCAAAACCCCGATTCCATCAACGGTCGCGAGATGAGTGTCTCAAAGATCATCTCGTCCGTCCAACTTCACTGCTTGGTTATACAACCTTGGTCGGGAGTTAATTGGTCGGTGAGGCGTCATGGTGATCACCACCGTCACTTTACCACACCATGATGCGGTACTGCATAAAATACACATGATACTTCACAAGTATCAACTTCCTGAATAACGCGGTTATTCAATTTAGCATTACATGCTACCTTTTGTGGGTCCCACGATCCACACATTCCAGGACATCAATCATGTCACAAACGGGGATACATACTTTGGGGTATTGGTCGGCGGTTTATAGCATGCGTGCGTGCAACGCGCCATCACAAGAACGTGTTAGGAAGTCATGGACGGTTAGAGATGACGGGAAGTGGGAAAGGCGGGTCATGTAACACCAACACACAACTCCACTACTCCATCACTCCACTTCCTCTACTTCCCACGAGAGACGTGAATAAAGCTCAAATGACTTGTATAAATAGGTTCTCCTCCCTATTTTCCAAACAGGAGAAAAACAACACAAGTCCAGACAAGACAGAAATCAAGTGTTAATACAAAACGTATTCAAACAACCAGAGCATGCTTGCATCAATCGTAAGCCTTCTCACCTTTCTATTACAAGTCATAAGCAAGCCAACACCTTCACAATCTCAACACCTTCTTCGCTTCCCTCCCTAAGATCAACCCCATCTCCTTCACTTTGTGACCGAAACAAGTCTGGAACGGCCATTTCTTGGTTTAGGCCGGACTTGCACAGATTAATTTTCGAATCTACAAGCACTCACCGCGCAGTGCATTTGTTTAGGGTTTAGATTCATTCCTCATCCACACACCCCAAATTACCAAATCCGGCAGGAATAGTTTTCACCCATAAATAATTGGCGACCTCGGCGGGAGGTTGATCTCTCGGTTGCAAAAAATTGAATTCTCAATTTTTCGGTTTTCATCTCGCGATGTATCCTTACCAGGAAACCACAGGTGGTTCAGATACCATGGGAAGTATAGCTAGAATGCTGAAAGATGTCTTGGCAAATCAAGATGGTATCGCTTGAAGACATAGCGAAACATTCCGCCTTTTGAATGATATAACATCACAATTACAAGAAGGGTCGGCAGGCATCTACTCAGGCAGTGCAAGAAACGCTGAATCCTTAGCCAGGAGTCACACCTTTACCAGTGGAGAAGCAAAAAGAGCGCGTAATCGCAGGAGACTCGGGAAAGAGGAACAACATGGTCCATCCAGCAATGAAGACTCGAGGCAACTCCACAAAGGAAGGGACTTGTCCGGAATACTACAATGTCTGCCAGATAAAGAAAGGGAGCCTGCAGCCTACGGGGCCCTGCTAGAAGATTTATATCTCAAAACTCTTGTTGAAGCCCGGAAGACTGTCCAATCCGCATCGACCTTCCAACCAAGCGAAGAAATGCTTGAAGAAGGAGAGATCAATCAGGAAATACGTGGATACAGAGGATGGGAGCGTTCAATTCGATCACTCAGCAGTGATATTACGACACCTTCCACATCCCTTTACCCAGGCAAACGATCCGCAGATATGATGACACTCATAAATCTTCCAACTTCATCTCCGGAACGTGCTCCACATCAAAGCCACGAAGAGACATCACTACGCCCACTAACACAGGAAAAGCTAGACTCAAGTTACCTACACTTTCCCTTCCCAATAAAGAATATTTTGGAGTTGCTGGAGGCATATGTGCGAAACGGAGAGGTGGATCTACCTCCAGTATGGCGTCCACCCACTGACCAAGAAGTAATGGACCCGAGGTACTGTCATTTCCACCGGTTCCTTCACCACCCTACCAGTGAGTGCAACGCTTTGAAGTGCATTGTTGAGGAGAAACTTGGTTCAGAGGAATAGCTATCATTCTCTGAAAAATTAATGCGGACGACTTCCTTGGAGAGGCTACTTCGGTTTGATACAAGTGAGACTTCAAAAGCAAGTAAGTTCTATTCAGCAATTTTACAAGAAAGATAGTTTTAGAATTCAATGGGGACTTAGCATCCCGCACATGGAGAAAGAGGCTCAGTGATCAAACGCATGTTTGCTTCCCTTTATACCTCCCTTTTACATGACATTTGCAATTTCATATGACATGTGCAATCATTCATGACCAAGATGCAAATTCCATTTAAAATAACCTCTTTCGAGAAAAGTTATTCACAAAACTATCTCAAAATAAACCAATTCAATTACCTATTAATTCAAAACCTAAGTCAAATTATGAAAAAAATCCTCACTATCACTCAAAAAGAAAAAGAAGAGACAAGTGTATAGCACGAATCCTTTAAGGAAAGTCCTTCAGCAGCAACTCGTCCTTCTGGGCAAGAGCGACTTTCATCCTTTGAAGTACGGCTGCTTGGCTTCAACTCCTCAGACAACTTTTCAACCTCTTCTTCCTAGCGAGTAACACATTCTGCAGAAGGGGCTTCACCTTGTAATTTCTGGAGCTCCTGAATCTCGGAGAACCCTTTGAGGAACCAAGGATCATTGAAGTCATACTGCACAAACACATCTCGATGGCACTTCCAGTCTTCAATCATCTCCTCAGAAACCATTCGACCAGTTGTGACGCTCATCCCATGGATGGAAAATAAAGCCTCCTGAACGCGGTTGACCAATGCAAGATGACTTTTGAGCCTCGTAGTGGTAGCAATATGGCCGTGTTTCTCCTATATCGCTGTGTACAACTCTTCAAACCGAGCTGGCACACTGAATCCTCCAACCAACACATGACCTTGATAAGGAACAATGAACGGAGGATCGAACAAAGCTCCAGGTTGCCCTACCAATAATTCACCAGTCACAGGAGCCTTGTCAGTTGCAGGAGGTCTTTCAGAAGAAGTCGCCACGACAGCTTTATTGATTGGAACATGCTCAGAACATTCTTCAAGGGGAGCCACCTCAACAATAGCGGATGTTGCCTCTCTTACATTCCTCCCGATATCTACTTCGCTCTGGGTGCTAATTTCCATCACGACCCCATCAACAAGATCACTTAGGGAGGCACCTTGTCCAACCGAGCTTGCATCATCTCTGTCATGGTCTGAAAAAGGAGCGGTTTCGCCAGACTTCTCAGCATGAAGATCAGTACCGCCAGACTTCTCAGCATGAAGATCAGTACCGCCAGACTTCTAAGCATGAAGATCGATGCCGCTAGACTTCTCAACATGAAGGCCAACATTACCACCTTCTCATTACGAATGCGCGCCAACCTTGTGAAGACATTCTCTTTCGGAATTCCACGATTTCAAGCAAGGATCACTCTTAGAAGAATTTACTCGGAGAAATGAAGGAATCAACGAGAAAAAATTTAAATACCTGCATATTGGAGGAATTGAGGATCACCGAACCACATGCCTGCCTCTTAGATCTCTATCCTGCTTGGGGACTGCAATCCTCAGCTCTGGTCCATTTGGCTGGAAGTGGCCTCAACCGGAAATGCTCCTTCATGACCTCAGAAGATGGCTCACCACGGGAATCTGTCACAACATCCTCCGAGAATTCTTGGAAAGCCAACAGTTGCTTCCTCCAAAATTCCTTATACTTGTCGGTTACCATTGAGTTTCTCCCAATAGGCCAGAAGGGAAGACTCTGCGATGCCAAGAATATGTCAGCATCAAACATAACCGGGAGAAGTTCTTTCGAAGCCTCCGAAGGAAGAATAAAGGGAACACCCTGGTCAAATCCCATTTGACGAGCAGCCTTGTCGATGTTGTACGGAGTCACAGTAAGAGCTTCGTTGAATAGAGACGGGATATATCCCGGAATGCAGCTGTGCAGATAAATAAGTTCTCCAAATTTCATAGTCTCGGCATCGGTACGCAACGCATCATCAGAACTGTCAGAAGCGATAGAAAAGTCTTTGGCTGAACAATGGAAGGGTGGATCGGCCCCCATGGACGGAAATTTACAGAAGACACATTATCAAAGATATCCACGAGTTTCGCACCGGTTCTGGGACGCCTCCTCTGCCAACGAAGTATTCTCGAACTACCATACAAATTGCCGAGCGAAGTTGCAGGAGTAGGATCATAACTTTTAAAATGCTCCCACAAGAATGCCTAAAGAAAAGCGAAGTGGACATACGACTCCACCTTCTTGTACCCGTTGGAAACATGCATATCCATTGCTAAGGCGTCCAGATGAGAATACAATGATCCAAGGAACAAGGCACCTAAGGGAAGAACTTCTCCTTTTGCTAGCTTTATAGCAATCTTAACCAGAACACCCCTTATGGTTTTCTTTCCAGAACCGTCGTCATATATATCTCTGGATAACCACAAAGACATGAATTCAATCACACTAAGCTCGTTTTCCAACTCTGATTCGGCTCTGGGTTTACAGGAGACCATTCCGATACCCACCAGGTGTAAAAGCATCTTGTATCTTTTTTCTCCTCCTTGTCCAGATCGTCGAATTCTGCCACCTTTCGGAGTATAGTGTCATAATCACGTTGTTCCGTGTCGAAAGCTCATAATAAAGATTCCCGAAGAACAGCGGGTTCATCAATGCGGCTACGCTTTCAAGAGTAATAGTCATCTCTCCCCATCTAGATATAGCTTGTATGAGTAGAAGGGCGCCACCGAGAAATGAAAGTAATCAAGCTGCGCAGCGTCTTTCTTAATTTCAAGAGTAGCGGATGCCATGACCGCATCGAGGATTTGCGCTTTGGTCAAATTGGCTTTAATGTTCTTATTATTCAACATGCGCCTCATCCATCCTTCATAAGAGGCCCGGTGGAGTATGACAAATCTTGAAGTCGATAGGAGATGGCGGATATTCATTTCTTTGAAGACAGAACCTCATCACAAGTGCTTAGAAGAAGAAGATGGATCGGCTTCATATTTTACGAATCGGAAAGCGGGACTATCTGTGAGAGGGATGTTTCCTAATGTTTGGAAAAGACAAGGTGAAAAACTCATCAGCAATGTTCGGCATATCTTTGAAGTCATGTCAACACTTCCCGACTCGGCACCGACATTATCTCCGGAAGACATATCGACGGGAGTTCTTTTTCTTCATTCTACAATAAATACGAGTCGGTACTTGTATATAAAAAAAAAAAAAGAGTGCGAACTGCATTCACGTTGGAATGCACAAGACTGGGATTGGGTCCAAGCACCGGCTCAAGTTTCAAGCACCGGCTCAAGTTTCAAGTCCGGTATTGGTTTCAAGTCCGGTATTGGTTTCAAGTCTGGTATAAGTTTCAAGTCCGGTATTGGTTTCAAGTCCGGTATTGGTTTCAAGTCTGGTATTACTCAAGCCTCATGTCCGGGCACAAGGCTAGTATGAGGTCGACTTTCAGTCAAGCATGTGTGGGTGGGACCCACGTTCGGATCAAACGCACATGGTGGGACTGCATTCGTATACACGTATTATAACACGGTTTTCTCATGAGAATTGTGTTCATGAAATTCAAGCCAAATTTCTCTCCAAGCTACAACCTAAGAAACTAGGTTTTACATGCAACGATGGAAGAAGAAGCAAAAACGGCATATTCATGGGCTCGCGGAACTAAATAATTCTAGCAAAATGGGCAGTTTTACTATCAATCTTGATGGAAGCTGGGCATGATGTATCTATCAAAAGATTTTTACCTAAGAAATTAGGGTTCTTCCTAAAAAAAAAAAAAAAAAAAAAAAAAAAAAAAAAAAACTTACCTTGGACGGACGGACGGCGGCGACTCGGTGGCGACAATGTCGCGGGAGCGATGGCGATCGCGAGACGTGAACTGCCAAACCAAAAAAAAAAAAAATCGTGAGAAAAAAAATAGGGGGTTGTTCTCTTTTATAGACAAAAATTAGAAGAATCCCAATAGAACAAGGATTCCTCTTTTGATTCAAATACCCAAAGAATGAAACCGGTCCCACCAAAGGATTCCATGCAAGCGCAACGGCATGGACAACTAGCGGTCGGTCAACACTCTTCCGGGTAAATTTCCTTTATCCTGTCTTTCTCACATATGTATGTCACCATCTCATGCCTACCCCACAATAGTGCTATTATGTGCTAGGCAGGGGACTTAATGTTGATGGTGGATTTTCATTTAAGGTTAAAATTGTAAAAACCAGAAAATCATGCGCAGACATCTTGTAAAAGATAAATCCATTAATAATTGTTGGATACTCCTTCACTTTACTAATTCACCTAGAATGGAGCATGTGGCAACAATCTCATTCTGTGAATTAAGTACATGAAATTCATCCAGATTGGAGCATGTAGCAACAATCCCATATACCCTGTGAATTTATAGCATTATTAATTAATGCGTGAGCGGCCTTGTATTTCCTGTACTCATTATCAGTGCGGCATGACGACTGAGTGTTTCTCTCAGCAGAGCAACACGAACCTCCAAGCATTATAATGAAAGCATGTACGAAATACCCGTACAGGCTGCAACTCTCGGTGTGTTATACTAGCCCGATTGAGCATCCGGACTGTCCGTATCAGTCTGGATATGATCTCGTTCATCCAACCTCACCAGCATGATTGGATGGCCCAGATCAATTCCATAACCCCCAAGCGGTATGGAATATTCACCTGCTTAGAACCAACGCGGGCCCTGCATGGTCGGCCTCCACAAAATATTATCATAGCTTTACAAAACGTCCAAACCAGAGCGTATGGACGGAAAATCCTAAATTAGGGTTTGCGGCATATTATATGTGTCGCAAAACAGTCTCAACCATCCATCTTCGCGGTATAGATGGAGGCGTAGATGTAGATTCAAAGGGCCCAGAGCATGTCAACACAATCACCATGGGCCCGCCTACATACCTGACCAATCGGTCAGGACCAACCATGGTTGGTCATCCCAATTCGTGCCTACCACCTACACGCCGGACGGATTAGGAAAGACCGACCAAGCTTGGTCGTCTTGAAGCGCGCGCGCCAAGTTGGCACGATGTGCGGCTTTGCGGCACCCGTTTCTGTTGCAAAATCGATCTCAACCACCCCTCTTCGCCGGTCAAATCGAGTGGCCTAGATCGCGCCTTTATGGGACGAGAGAGGTACGGACGTGTACACCCAAGCGCTTTGTCTACACGCATGCCCGGTCGGTCCTTTCCAAAACCCTTCCCATGCTTGGTTTCGACCAAGGCCAAGAGTGATACTGCGCACCTCTTGAAAACCCCGATTCCATCAACGTTCGCGGATGTGTGTCTCAAAGATCATCTCGTCCGTCCAACTTCACTGCTTGGTTATACAACCCACAGTCGGAGTTAATTGGTCGATGAGGCATCATGGTGATCACCACCGTCACTTTACCACACCATGATGCGATGCTGCATAAAATACACATGATACTTCACAAGTATCAACTTCTGAATCACTTGTGATTATTCAATTTAGCATTACATGCTACCTTTTATGGGTCCCACGATCCACATATTCGAGACATCAATCATGTCACAAAGCTGGGGGATACATGCGGGGTATTGGTGCAGCGGTTTACGACATGCGGCGTGCAACGCGCCATCACAAGAACGTGTTAGGAAGTCATGGAAGGTTAGAGATGACGGGAGAAGTGGGCAAGGCTGGCCGTGTAACACCAACACACAACTCCACTACTCTATCACTCCACTTCCTCCACTTCCCACGAGAGACGTGAATAAGGCTCAAATGACTTGTATAAATAGGTTCTCCTCCTATTTTCCAAACAGGAGAAAAACAACACAAGTCCAGACGAGGCGAAATCAAGTGTTAATACAAAACGTATTCAAACACCCGAGCACTGCTTGCATCAATCGTAAGCCTTCTTACCTTTCTGTTACAAGTTATAAGCAAGCCAACACCTTCACAATCTCAACACCTTCTTCACTTCCCTCCCTAAGATCAACCCCATCTCCTTCACTTTGTGGCCAAAACAAGTCTGGAACGGACATTTCTTGGTTTAGGCCGGACTTGCCTGATTGATTTCCGAATCTACAAGCATTCACCCTTGCGATGCATTTGTTTAGGGTTTAGATTCATTCCTCATCCACACACCCCAAATTACCAAATCCGGCAGGAATAGATTTCACCCATAAACACCTAGTGACGAAAGTCATGTTATGTTTCAATCACTTTGGAAATTGCTCTGACGAAAAATGGTCTGTGAATAACGGCTATATAACGTTCTCTGAGAATGTTTCAATGATTGAAATGAGAGTTTAGATTACATAACTATTGGTAGGATATAAGCATTGTTGTGAAACACATATATGTATAAGTCCTTATTCCTTGAACCAAAGTTTGCGAACTTTGTTGATCAAGACAAATGGAAGTGGCGCAAGCCAAGTCCGCGAATCTGGCGGAAGTTCTCACCAGAGACATCTAACGGTGAATATTGAATGCTTTGTTACCAAGCTAACATTGATTGCAAACCCTGATTTGAAAGACTATATAAGGGAGAACTCTAGCAACTTGGAAACCTAATCCCCACACCTTACGTGTGATACTAGTTTGCTAAGCTAGAGTCGATTCTCCTTTAACCTTTGGTTTCTTCTTCTAAAACCAGGTTAACGACTTAAAGACTTCATTGGGATTGTGAAGCCAGACCGATACTACTTTTCTTGTAGTTGTGTTATCTAATCTTGATGTTTCTATCGTGCGAGTACAATTGAAATAATTGGCTTGAAATTTATATCTCCGATAGGCAAGATAGAAAAGAAATCACAAACACTCCGTCTCATCGTTTGTGATTCCGCAATATCTTTTTTCGCTGCGTCGATTAAGATTATTGTGAGGTGATCAATAATACTAGGTTGTTCTTCGGGAATATAAGTCCGGGTTGTTGATTGGTTCCTGTTCACCTTGATTTATCAAAAGACGAAAAAAAAAAACTCATAGGTTTATTCGTGGGAGACGGATTTATCTATTCTGTAGACTTTTCTCTGTGATAAGATTTGTTTATTAAAGTCTTCGACTTTGGGTCGTAGCAACTCTTAGTTGTGGATGAGATCAGCTAAGGGAATCAAGTACGTAGCATCCTGTTGGGATCAGAGGCGTAGGAGCATAAATGTACCTTGGATCAGTGTGAGATTGATTGGGGTTCAACTATAGTCCAGACCGAAGTTAATTTGGAGTAGGCTAGAGTGTGTAGCGGCTTAATACAGTGTGTGTTCAATCTGGACTAGGTCCCGGGGTTTTTCTTCTTTTGCAATTTCCTCGTTAACAAAATTCTGGTGTATGTGTTATTTATATTCCGCATTATATTTGTTTATATAATTGGTTGTGCGTTGTTCAATCAATTAGAATATCCGATATTTTTGGGTTGTTGATTTAAATTAATTGACACTTGGATATTGGTCTTTGGTACCATCCAAGTTATCTCTCTTTGATAAAGACTTGCAGATTTCTATTTGCTTGAGTAAATATCAAATCGAGAGATTGAGATATAAACTCTTTGATATAGTTTTATCCAGATTGAGTCTGACTGTCTAGTTGATTCTCTAGAAAGTATATTGGAGTTTGTCCATACAGATTGTTAATCGAATTGTTGGGTGTGGTTGTTAGACCCCCGCGTTTTCAAAGGTGTTGAGACCATAATAGTTAATTATGAAGGTGTGGTTGTTTTATGACTTGTATCAGAAAGTGGAACTGGCTTGCAGAATGAAAATCTATCAGTTCTTTGGTGATTTCTAGATATTGTATTGTTCTCTGACCAAAACTTGTTGTTTTGTGGAAATAGGTCAAGCCTATTTATACAAGTCATATTTAAACGTACCCTGGTCTCGTAGGAAGTGGGAACGATTGGGTGATGGAAGAGTGGAGTAACGTATAACCGTCGAGAAACCCATGCTTCCATGATGAAGGAAGTGGATCCGTTTACACCCGTTACTTCTTGCCGCCACTAATTGTCCCGCTTCATGACACTTTCTTATAACGGGTGTATTGCACGCCGCACGCTGTAAACTGCCAGACCAATACCTTGATGAGTATCCCCCAATTTGTGACATGTTTGATGTCTCGAGTGTTTTCGTGGAAAACGTGTAGCAGATTGCTACGTGTGACAAGTCAAAGTAAAGAGACTTGCTATAGGAAAATAACATGTGATGCTATTAGGCTTGCCTTGGTTGGCCGCCTAAAACTTGCCACAGGCCAGTCAATTCCGTGGCGAATTTGGACGGCCGAGATTGTAGCTTATGAGAAAGGATGGCCATTGATTATGGCCACATCCTGTTGTATAGCAAAGTGGCGCCATTGGCATAGTGGCGCTTGGCGTAGCCATGGCATAGCGATATGCTAGTGGCGTAGCCGTGATAGCTGTTTTAGCATATTGGTGTTAGACCCAAATGTGGCGTGGCAACATTGGCCCTGTTGCCACAACAATCCCAATGCTCTGGGAAACGTTACTTGGCTTGGTTGGCGTAGCAAATTAGGGTTTGGTATGCCAAAACCCTAATTAGTACATGCGGCATGTGGCATGTGGTCGTGGCGCATCGACGTTTTGTGCAAATGGTTCCATAGACATACTGAAAGAACCATAGCCAGGCCATCATGTGGAAACGACCACATGAGTAAGGATTTCCACGGGTGGCTATGATATGGCGTCTTTATTAGGGTTTCATAGGTCCTGCACGGCTCGTGGCATGTTGTGGGGCCCGAAGTGGCATAATTTTTGCCACGACTGGAAATTAGGGTTTCGACCATGCAAGGTCGTGTCTCTGGTTAGGATAACCACATCGAAGTCTGTTATGGCGTTGGCTGCGAACAGATGATGGGCTGGCACGTAAGTGCACTATTTATGGTATGTTTCCTCGTTCGTCATGCTTCTGTGGTAAAGTGGCACGTTTAGCATGTTTGGCATGCCAATTATCGTATTGGCGCAACGTTGCCTCTTTTGATGTTGTGGCAGGTTTAGGACGACCTGATAGGTCAATTAAAAGAGGGGCCGACCAAGCATGGGTGTGGCTACACTTCTAGTGTGCGTGTGGTAAGTTTAGAGCGACCTGATTGGTCGATGGGAAGGGGTCCGGCAAGCAACATGGGCCCGGCCTCATTCTAAATGCGTGTGGCGCATTTAGAGCGACCTGATTGGTCGATGGAAAGGGGTCCGGCAAGCAAGGACGTGGCCACACTTCCAGCGCGCCGTGGCGGGTTTAAAGAGACCTGATTAGTCGATGGAAAGGGGGCCGGCAAGCAAGAGCGTGGCCACACTTCCAGCGCGCCGTGACGGGTTTAAAACGACCTGATTGGTCGATGGAAAGGGAGTCGGTTGAGCAGCATGGGTGTGGCCACTTGCAAGTGGCGCCGGCTGGCCTATGGCATGGCCACACCTCCCTTTGTTGCTGCTCCCATTCCGCGGCTCCTTGTTTTATGATTTTGGATAGGATTTTGCACATATTAATCCACGGTAGGTTAATTACCTAGTTCGCCTAAGCTTAATTTCAACAGGCAAGGTCTAATATACTGCGCAGCGCGCAGAACCCTAATTTTTGCAAATTAGTCAGGGTAATATCTGAATCTTGTGATTTATCACAAAATTGATTGAATTCTATGTGTTGACACAGAGTTCTTTAAGTTCATTGCCAGAGAGCAGTATGCTTTCCGATTGAATACTTTATGCAAGGACTTTATCCTTGATACTTGGAAATTCATGCTACTCTGTTGCGAGTGAACACAAATTGTCATGCCTTATCAACATTAAGGGTTCAGCCGGGGAACATAGCATAGAAAACATTCAAGGAAACTTATATTAATTGAATAATATAGGCAGGGTGCCGAAATTGACAGAATATCTGGGATTGTTGCTACATGCACCATTCTGGTGGATATATGTTGCTCAATAAATGCGTCGGTGAAGAGGTTGAACACTCATCACTTTTACATGGCTCTGTTTCTTTGCAGAGTGACGACACATTAAATGTAGGGGTTTACAAATTTAGCCCTGAACTAAAAACCACCATCAACAGGTATGATCACACTTTTCATTGTAGGAGAGTTGTTATCTATAGATCACCCTTTAGATTATATTGGCAAAGATCACACAGCCAGTACTTAGATCACACTTTTTAAGAATGATCCATGTATGTTTTTGTTGTAGTGAATATCTAAATACAGTATAACCAATAAAATAATAGCAGGACTGGAAAATTTATCGATTTATCGTGATATTAAATTATCAAAAAAATAATAATTAATTAATATATATTAAAAATATAAATTATCAAAATATTATATAATTCTTGCCACCAAACACTACAAAGAAAATTCAACATTTGGAACCCAGATACTATTTGAGCTGTCAAGATGCATTATCATCGTCCATGCTATCATATAGTCTTTCGGAAGGTTATGAAGTAGGAGAATTGAATTCTGAGAAGATAAATGTTTTATACGCAATGAACCTTGTTGTTTCAGCTTGGAAAATAGATATTCACCTCATCAGAAAATTCAATTGAAATGTTACATAAAGAAGGCACTAGAGAACTGCAAAATTAATTTGATCAAAGGATTGAATTATCGCAATGGAATGGACGGTTGGAAACCTTTTGAACTAGCTTCAAGAGACTATTATTTCGGATTTTTGACTGACGAGAAATAATTGAGATCTTCATGAGAAATGAGGGAAGTGTTGATGTGGAAACCGAAGATGAAATTGTTGATGTAGAGTTACCTTCACGTAAAGAAGTTATCAAAGCTATAAAGACATTGAATAGTTTTTTGTTGCAACACCAAAAGACAACACCAAAAACTCTTCTAATGTGAAGAAAAAAATACAAAATGTTATTCTTTACCAAATTAACATAAATAGTATAAAACTAATTTTATGTAAATAAGAGAGTTATTAAATTTTTTTATTAATTTGTTAAAAGAAAAATCAAATCCAATATTATTAATTTAAAATTTTTCAGAAATTATACACCAGAATTTTTAGTCGGCGGAAAATAATTTATAAATTAAGCGAATTAATTAATTTGTTAGAAAAAAATTATAAATTAAGCGAATTAATTAATTTATCATTGATCTCACCATGTTTTACTTTGGCATCTATTCTTCAACGTTCCTCTTCTTTTGCTTGACTTAAGCTTGAATCATCCTGGTACTAAAAAATTAAGGAATTGCTAACGCAAAAGCTTGAATCCCTTATGCGGGTACTAATTAATCCAAATTAATCCAAGTTCAATTACTCAGTTATTCGTTGGTTACGGTGAGAGGTGAATCATGAATTGTGCGAACCCTAGGGTGATAGTATGTTCTAGCCGAGGATATGGGAAGAGCATCTTATTCTCTCAATAAGAGCATTATTTGTTGCTGGGAAAGGTCTTTCTGTATCCAGCAATAAGTTGCAGGTATTTAGAATCAAATTTTCATTTTTTTTTTTTTTTTTTTTTTTTTTTTTGTAGAGTTGATGTATTCTTCCATTCTCTGCATTGATGACCAGTTGGGAAATTAAGTGGCCAAAGGTGATCCTTAGAAATGTAACACTTTGTCTTTCTCAAATTTCAACAAATATTTAATCAGAGGGCTCGGGGCTGTCGGGACGGTCGGTGAAGTGTCTGATATTCTTATTGTTTGTGGTCATTGGTTTCGATGGGTGTTTTTCATCTGTCACATAAAACATTATTTTTAATCTGTACCTCTGAAAGCCATATGGTCATGCCATCCTGAATTTGATTTTAGGAGTACTACTAGCAACACAAGCTTATTCAGATCAAATATCTCCGAACCTTGACACGTGTTTGAAGTTTTTATAGAGTTTACAGCTGTTCGGTTTAGTTTCTCATCACGTTAATCACCGCTTTAATTTATATTTGATTATGCATCAATGGGTATTTCTATTTGATCAAGTTCCTTGGGGTCTTAGGCTACCGTTGCTATTTTTAAAGTTGAAGGTGCTCTTTGTGACAAGCTATTGAACCTAGGGTTTCGCAGAAATTTTTTGTATTGAGTGCTGGCCTTATGAATAGATATTACAACATTAATTTTAATGAAACACATAATTTATATTAGTATCCCACCAAAAATCAAAATTCAATCACACACAATTTTAGGTGCACTAGGGAGCATAATTTAGGAGTCAGAGTGGATTCACTGTGAAATTCAGTTCTACATATGAAATTTGAGTGGGAATTGTATTCGTATTAGTTCTATACTGTTACTTTGTGTGTGATAGAATTTTGGATCCTTATGTGTTTCAATTTTTGTCGTTTTTAGGAGATTTATGATTTTTTTTTTTTTTTTAAAATCTTAGGATTCAAATCTTTATATCTGTTTGGTGTATAATTTGGGTTTTACTTATATGTTGGTGCAGGCAAGGAAAGGAAAGTTTATCCCGGCAAATATCCAATTGATCCTGATATTTTGATGTGCTTTTTATGGTTCAACCTCAAGCATATTCGTTAAAGTACGTTTCTCAATATTCGGTATATTTAGTCACTACTGATTTACTACATCGATCGCTGCTCAGTATAGGGGAGTCTTTATTTCTGTCTTAATTGTCACCTAAGTCATTACTTATGTCTCTAAAATCTCTGACAACCTCATGACACATCAAATTTTGACACATGATTGACCACCAGACTCTCAGAACACTTGGGTAGGGTTTACACTATTATTTCACAAGGCCTATACATAATTAATATCTTAATCTCTGTGTTTTGGGAAGAGCATAAGCCTTTGTGTATGTATTTATCTGCAAATGGTATTCCCTTCACTTTTGGTTTCGTGGTGAGTTGTCCGCTAATCGTAAGACTCATGTTTCATGGAATATGGCAAAGAAATATTTATGAGACAACAGTATGGTAGAATGTTCTTGAGTTTCGTGGATGTGTAGATTCTTAAATCTGAGCCGGCACCAGTGCATTCATATGGTGATCTCTCTTGGATTCTTGTTCTAATTAACAAGTCTTTGAATGTTGCACAAGTTTCATGGCTTCTTAAGTTTTTGGTGAATAACAGCTGAATTGTATTTCTTTCGTTAAGTTGGTTAATAGTTGGAGAATTAGAATTGTATGGTGCACCGAGCTAACTTCGGTTAGTTTCTCTGTATTATTTTGCAGGGAACTGCCTGAGCTTGGACCACTTACAGAGATCAGTTGTGTTCGCCGCTACTTACCTTACCACTGTTCTGTTCCCTTTTGTTGACACAGTGGCTAGAGCAGGCACGTTGGATATATTAAATCTCTCTTTGCTATCATTAGTGTCACAAACTCATTGTAATTAATTTTGTAGTCATGATCACTTCATTTTCTCCAGGTAAAGCGTCTTGAAAACCTCTAAATGGAATAAGAATCTGCAGTAGGTATACCAACAATCCTTGAAGCACGTAGAAGGATCGCGTTCGTTACAAACTCTGGGTTCATACAGATGCTAGCATTCGTTGTTATTTGTCTTACTGCTCAGAAAAAATTAGCTTCACTCATGTTTCTGTAGTTATTCGATTTTTTTATACGATAATCCTATGTTGTTCGTCTTTTATGGGTTCCGTTAGGGTAACATAGTAAGTGAGTGTCAGGGAAACGGAAAGTTTTGATTCCTCATGTTCCTAATATGGGGGATCCATTATAATTGTATATACCCATATCGTCTCGCTATGTTAAAGATTTATGTTCTAGCAGTTTCATCGTTCCTTTTGCTCATCAGTGGAAGAATTCGGCTTTAACTTTATCTTTCTCTTTGTACTTCCATTTTCTCTGTAGTTAGACCTAGCTACATGTGGGTGTGATTGGGAAGTACATTTGGCTCTGCTTGATTTTTATAATTGTTGTGATCGCAGAGGTGTTTCTTAAGGGTGGGTTTGTTCGGGGACCGTTTCCTTAATGTGTCCTAAGTTTATGCAACATGGAGTACGCGGATGGTTTTCTTTTTTATCAGATCACGCTCAAGAAAGGATATTGAAGAAGGCTTGTGAATGATACTTAACATGAATGTAGCCACTAGAGCCATTCAAAAAAGGGAGAAATTAATACTACTTGGTGAAATAGCTATAGGCTGTATAATCAGTACATTAAGTGTTGTTCCTATAATCAGTATATCAAGTGTTGTTCGATCTTATTACTTGGTAGGTTATAAAATGTTAACCTTTTATGAGTTGACATTAGTGTTGTTTCATTGTCCAGGTTGAGCAAGTGATGATTTTTCTAAAGAACCGCATGAATCATTAGAGGTTTGATTTTTTTTATAACGAATGTTAATGTTAAAAAACATCCCTGTATAGGCATCTATCTATCATGGAAACCACATGAGCTACACTCGGTGGTTCATGATGTTTCACGAGTAAGTTTGGTTTGGTCAATATTATAGGGGCTTACATAAAACCACTTTACAATTGTATTCTTGTTGTTCACCTTTTTGTATCATCTCAATTGCAGATATATCCACTTCAATGATATTACACTTTGGACCTGCCGTTTAAAAATAATAGTGATGGCGTGGGGATCCGGTTGAAGTTGACCGGGCAAAAGTAAACTGTTTAATCTCAAATTGTACGCTTATTTTAATATAATTGCTCTATGAATATGGGGTTGTGGTACTTTGTTTTAACAATTCTGTGATGAATGCCAAAAGGAGAGAAGAAAGATAATTGATGGGATGATTTCAACATGTTCCTCTTCATGAATATAAGCAGAATCTGCAACCAATAGTCCTTCGTTAAGGTTCTACTTCTCTCCTTATCTGTCTATAGTTACACTGTATAAGTAATCATGAGATGGTGCACATGTGGTGATGCAGAATTCTTCTTGGTACCTCTCTTTCTTCTCTGGCTATAATCTTGGTTGATTATTTAGAATTCTTACATAGTTTAGGTTCTGTCTTACATGGTAGAAATATATAAACTCTAGCAGATGGGATAGAATTACTTTTGCTGGGATATTCCCAGAAGATAAATGTGACGTGTTTATCAATGAGCCTAACATATCTTTTACCTGTTGTCTCTTTCCTTAAAAAAAATTCTCCTAACATTTGGAATATTAGTGTTCATGCATATGGTTTGTCAAATCAGGACTGGCCAGCTTCAGTCATGTAACTGGAATTTATTGGCCAGCATTGTTGTGTTTAGGGTTTTATCATATCTTATTTATTTATTTTACTCTAGGATCCTGGAATTTGATTAGGAAAACTTTGTTTGATAATTGTTATCCTTTTGAATTCATAACTTGGACAGTGTGTTGTTTATATGTTTGTGTTGTTTATATCTTCTCTCGGAAAATATATGATGAAACCCTAACTTTAGGTCCTTACCAATTGCACATGCATATGAAAATAGATGGTTTGCATTTACAGATCTCCGGTTTCGTTTGATGGTAGAGAGTTTGGTTGGAAAGGTATAACAAAACTTTGGAGATCAATTTAGTGAATGGGGATCAAGCTGGGTTTCAAAGAGTAGAAACTTAGGGTTTTTTTTTTCATTTTAATATCCTTAATTAAAGGTTTATGCATTATAATGTTGTGTATGTCTTATTTATTGTTTTAGGTTTTCAGAATTTGGAGCAGTTTCAGTAATTTCTCCGGAAGATAATTCATACAGCCTCCAATTTATTTATCGGGGTAGCTTATGCATATTCTTCGGGTACATATTCATACAATGACATCTAATTGGCAGAAGTGGAGCATGAGTCGACAGGCTTAAGTGTCTGTTCCTCTCTATCTCCGCCTCAACCAAAACCATTTTTCTTATAAAAAATTCCAAATCAAAGGGTAATAAACATGAAAAGTAGTGATGATAGGCATGGCGTTGGATCTGATCTTCCGGCGTTGTTAAGAACTAAAACGCAAAGTTTGAAGCAAGACCTGGGGTTTGTTTGATTTTCTCTTAAATCTGTATAGGTTAACTTTTTTGTCGTTTCAATTTCAGATATTCTTTGATTTTTTTCTTTTTAATTTCAGATAATCTTTGATTTCGTTTAGGTTTCCTTGCTCAATTCTTAACAAAATTCCCAAATCAAAATCTAACAGGGAATGATTTGGGAGTTGTTCAGACCTAAAAAACAAAGATTGAAGCAAGATGCAGGGTGTATTTGATCTTATCTTAAATTAAAATAGGTTAACCTTTTTTTTGTTGTTTATTTGGGTTTATCACAGGTCGATAATGATTATTTCATAGTTCTGAACGATTTCAGTGTGTATTATGCAGATTTCACCATGTAAAGGGCCTAAATATGGGTTTCCATCAGTTTTTCCTCAACAACTCAATACATCAAAGGAACTGGAATGATTCATACCTTTAGTGCAATTGAGTGATACATTCCTGGATTTCATCTTCTGGATTGTTAAATTTTTTATTGTGGCTTGCTTTGGATGCCACCACTGCAAAGGCACCCTTAAGGTAATATAAACACACACGCCTAATGATCTTCCATTGAAAAATATGTTTCGCCTTAAGGTATATTTGATTTGTTATTCTGCCATTAATTTTGTGGGATCGTATTGTTAAATTTTTGATTTACTAATGTGCAATTGGTGGCTTGCTTTGGATGCCACCACTGCAAAGGCACCCTTAAGGTAATATAAACACAAATGCATAATGATCTTTAATTGAAAAATATGTTTCGTCTTAAGGTATTATTGATTTGTTATTCTGCCATTAATTTTGTGGGATCATACGACATTTGATTTATATCAGTAAAGGGAGCGCATCCTAGGATACCTTAAAATATTTTCTTCTCTTTTGGAATTTAATGATATTATTAGTTTTGTGAATTGAACCCGGTAGGTGAAGTATTCTATTAAGCATTGTTAATTTTAATCATCAAGTTGCCAAGCTACATATAACACAAACGAAGCAATTCAGATTAAAATTTGAAACAAAATGAGACACCACTGCATTTTTGATTATCATCTGTATTTGATCATCAGTATCCTATTACATACTTATAACACAAAAGAAGCAATTCAGATTAAAATTTTAATCATCAGTATTCTATTAAGCATTTGTTCCGTATCTCACAGGATTTACTGAAAATTGTCATCTAGCGGTCGGGATCATCCGGATTGAGTTTGACTTCGACGGCTGGGAAAATTTCAGTAACAAAATTCGGCAATTTTCTCTTATTCTGATTTGTGCTGTGAGGTTTGGTTAGCGAGTGAGGGAGAGGCGGACAAAGCAAGATATGGTTTCTTCTTCTTTGTTTCCTTTGGTATCCTAACACCGGCAATCCATTCCGAGAAGAAAAGCAAAATAGGTGCATTTGATCTTCTCTTTTGAAGATAAGAGATGTAAAGAACAAAGATGAGAAGAAAGATCAAGACTAAGTTAGTGAACACAAATTCTAGGGTTTGCTCTCTTAATCTTTAGCTTATCTCATGTTCTTTTTGATGTTTTAGCGTGTGTTTTCTTCTTATTAAGACCTAATTAATCAAACCCATATTTCTTTCCGGAGAAGGGAACCCTAGATTATTTATTCTCTTTGGCCGTTACATGTATCCAATTGTTAGTTGTATATTTAACAGAGAACCGGAGTATTGCCCCGTTGCCAGTTGTAGTGCAGAATTTCCTCAAAGGCCTCATTTTTTAATTCGCCTGTATGTTTTGCTGACACTGTCCTTAATCCATAAGTAGGAAGAATCAACCTACATGTGTTTAGTGTGTAGGTAGGTATTAGCTATAGCTAATGTTTAGTGTGTTAAATTAGATGATTACTGATCACTTATTAAATGTTAAATGTGAATCATGTTATCCTAAGAACTGATCAAAAAATGTTTATGCATCAATTTTGAGCAAGTGAATACTAATATGATTTTCCTCTGAATGAGTTTTACGCTTTGGTGCTATGGTTCATTCTTTATTTTGTTCATTAGGTCAGTAAATCATGAAGAACCCCAATTTAGAAATCATAAAGAACATTAGAGTATCTTATAGCCTAAAGAACTCCAACTCCATCTAAGGAGGAGAGTGATACTGATCATATACTATATAAACAATTCGATTGAATCCTCAACGTAATTCTTTGATTTTATTATTTTAGTAGGTTGTGTTTTTCTTTCTTTACATTTCATCTGCTCCAATTTGGATTTTTATTCCCAATCGATGCATTACTAAACTTATCAATTGATATGATGCCTTTTGGTGTTGGAAGGTATCTAGAATCCGTGAATCCTAATGTCAAGGTAAGGTAATCACCGTGATAAGTAAGTTTAGTTAATCATACATGGTTGCTACTTTTATCATGTAAACACACAAATGTTTTCGATGTAAGGTATCTCAGATCCATGAATCCTCATCAAACGGTTTTCATGCGAATTATATATGTAATGACTAAAATTTCTTATGACTGTTAGGAAAGAGTTTTGAGTCCGGTAAAGAGGTCTAAATAGTAGGTATGTACTATATTTTTCCTTTAAAATATTTAGGTGTTTATGAAAGTAATTATTTGGGTTTCTTGACAGTTGGAATGATTGGTTACAAGGGTAAAATTGAGACGACCGTTGTTGGTGCGGATGCTACCATCCAACACCTTGCCCACCACCAAGTTGTTGACATTGTCTCCGGAAACAAAAGTTAACCATATTTTCTAACATTTTAATATTATCTAATTGTCCTTTCATATCATTAATTTCCTCATCGTTGTCGTATATATGATTCGACAAAAGCCATGCGCACCCTGTATATTTGGGTAGAAAACAGATTAGTGTGAGATCATACGCCATTTCCACTTTTGATTGTTGTGGTTTATTCAAGTTTACACATAATACCTTGAATAGTGAGGAAAGCGGAACCACGAGTTTCTTCGTTACAAGAATCACATGCCTATTCCCGCCCTAGGAGTTGACTTACTCCCCTACATTTGTGGTTCAAACTGTTGGCAACAAGGATGTTTCTCTATTTGTGTCAATCCTTATTTATTACGTATATATGCATGGTTATTTGTTGTTAGATTCTCTATTTATTGTAAGGCAGTGTTGGCAATAGCTGGAAACCAGTAGACTTTTTTTACTGGGATGCACTCTACTTAGCTAGTGTCAGGTTCTACTTTAATTATTGGTTCACTTGATTATTTTTTCTCTTGAAATGCTTTTTGGGAATCTAAAGGTTTATAAACATAAACTAACATTTGAATATTCTTATGACAGGGGATACGAAAAATAATCGTAGTGATGCACTTTCTTTTCACTCTCCTCCGGACTTCTACACGAAGGTATATTTTAGTCTTAATGTTATACAATCGTGATATTACTTCACAGTCAAACTAAAATCCTAATCCTAATTTTTGTTTAATTTTTAATGGATTTGGAATTTTTTAAAAGGATTAATGTTTGTTGTAAGGGATAATAATGTAGAATTGTTTTGATAAGCCAGTAAGAGTCTGGCTAACAAAAGTCATCACATGCTTTCAATATTTCTAAATCATCAGTTTTATCTAAACAGAATTTTTTGTTGAGATGGATATATGTAGATTTTGATTTCTGATTGTTCTCTTTGAATATATGGTGTCCTTTATTTTGATCAGGGTTACCACTTCTTTTCTTTTTTTTTTTTGCAGGAGGATAAAAGGGTAAGAATAGGACTAAAGCAAAAGATAAGAATCAGAAACTATTAAAATTGTAGAGATGATAAAAAAAAATACAGTCTGTATGTGCTTAAGTTGGTCCATGTCTAAGTTATTATTATGTCGACAATTTGTGTCTTATTGCTATGGTCACGGAATTTGATAGCGGAAAATGATCTTTAAGTCATCCTACATATTAACATATATCTTTTGGTGTTACTGATCCACTAATCTTGCAATTTAGTGATAAGGCACAAAATGCATAACATGCAACACAGTTCAACACGTAACAAGAATATAAGGTTGCACCCTGTTCTGCTACTCACTTTGGGCATCTTTCTCCTCTTTTGGGCACATTAAAAATATGCGCATCATAGAAAATTTTGTACACATTATTATCCAAAACCGTAATTACAAATCATTAAAGGTCAAATGCTGTTTAATTTGGTCTATTTAAACATGATGTTTAACCAGCTGCTAAACAACTTTTAGCCAATTATTTGCGCCCTAAATCGGAGGAGGTAAGCTCTGAGAGATTAATCGATGGCTCAACAATTTTGTATGTTACTTTGCTTCATGGTTTGCAGGTTAAAATTCTTCAATTTGTATTGGATTATTAATTAGGGGGGTGATTAGTACTTTAGTTGGGTTGCTGGAATTGTGGTTAGCCTACCGTAGTACCATAAGCTATTTGATGATTACCCGCAGATCTCAATTGATATGGGAACTATTGTGATAAATAATTTAAGCAGGTGAACTACAATGTAAGTACTGGAGAAACTTTGTTGTTGTTTTTCACGTGCATGTTCGATGGAATGTTGATTTCTTGCTCACACTAATGCCTCTCTTTTTCTTATTTGATTTGATCTAACTTTAGCATATAACGGGTAATAATATGTTGACATTGGGTGTCATATTATACTTTCTTAATCTCTCTTCTGATAACCTATGATAAAAACTACTTAATTTACTAATTAGAACTTTGCTTAGCGAGTACGTATTCACATATATATTCATTTGCAATTGCTTTTAAAGCATATATCCATTTGACATTCTTGGAGAATGCAAAGAGGTACTAGCATACGAACTGGGTGATGCAATATGATTGCGGAGAGAGAGAGAGAGAGGGGTAAGGACCTCATAGTGATGTCCAGACATTGACAACGATCTTCCGGAGCAGTGCCTATTCACAGTCTTATAACTATTCGCAGGTAATTTCTTCACGTTTTTTTTTTTTTTGAAACTACCATTTTATTTGAGTGGGAACTTTATGTGTATGTGGTAAAGGACATAGCTACATGGTTGCCTGTGAACTAAATCTTGAGGAGACGCCCTTTGCCTGAACTCTCTGCACATACAACTTGAATTTAAATTGTAGATTGCTTATCATTTTACTGTGTTGTGACTTTTTTTAGTGATCGACATTAATAGTCCACTATTTTATTTATTCATGTGAATTACTAATAACATGAAATTTTTCTCAGAATTGGTATGACATATTGACTGATCATTAAACTAATATTCGACGTATATTCACTTCATCTGTTATGGGAAGTGTACAATTCAGACTCATTCTCATATTTTTTTGCGGAACAACCCGATCAATCGATTCTGCTGACATCTTTGTATTCTCGGCCTTTTGTGTTCATCCGTCCACCCCAGAGTAATGAGAAAAATCAGAAGACTCTACATTGAAAACGAGAAGAAAGGTGACACTTCTCCTTGAATTTCGGCTGTCATCAAACCCACGTGTTTTCCTTTAATTTTATGCTAATTTAATGAATTTTATTGATTTCACGTCTTCTCTATATATATCATGCAATAAATTTTTGAAATCTAAATATCTAAACTATTGAATAATGGTGTATATGGAACTGACCAAATCTAGATAAAAGTTCAGTAACTTTAGTTGGTTAAATTAGAATGTATCAATCTATATAATTCAGTTTGTTAAATTATAATTTTCTGAGCTGTACAATTCATCGATTACAACGCATTACTCTATCGATAATTAGGGGATGAGAAACTGTTATCGTTAACAAGTCACCAATGCAAGTTTTTCGGGATGTTCATGATTAGTTATTTGGTAATCCTACAGGTCAGGTGATGCTCATTTTTCGTCCTATCATCGGAATGTAACACTGTTAATAATTTTCGTCACTCATCTTTTCATCTTAAGGTCTCCACGTTTTCATGTACAAGCGGTAATACTTACTGCTGTATAGGTGCATGGTTAGACTGTTACCATTCAATGGAACTTCCGATAGACTATAGACTAGGATGCTATTTGTACAACATGAACTCCAATTTTGAACATTTAGTACTTCTGTCCACAGTGGACATATTTCACTGTATGGTTTAGACTATCAATTACATGTGCAGTGTACACAACTTAGAGTGAATCCAGCATAGCAATTATTTCCTCCGTTTTTGGAAAACAGATACTTTCACTTTTTCAATTTGGCCTATTTTACGACGGAACCTACTGGGTATATTATTTTACGACGTTACTCTTCCAAAACTTTGCCATTAAATTAAGATATAACTCTAAATTTTTTGTCTGTTTTTATAGTTTTTTTTTTTTTTTTTTTCGACTTGGCTAGCTGTGTTCATATCTCTTACACCACTTCTTTAAATTGGTCAAAATTGGAATTTTAGCCATTGTTTCATAGAATGTCAACTGTCAAGGCATTCGATCTCATTTGCATTATTCAAGTGTTATCCGACTGCCAAGCACAGGCTAAATGTGTATTGTTTACATTATATCCTGCTAATCCCGTCTATCGCTCTTTCACACTTAAAGTTAATTCCTCTTGGCAAGATGGTTGATGTTGTTTAGTCTTAGTTAGAAGTGGATGAAAATCATAATTTTACTAATTAACAGGACTTAATATCTATCATTTCAGTTAAAAAATGTTGTTTTTCCATGTTTTTTTATTATATCAGGTTATGGGAGTGGTGAGCTGCTGGATTGAATTTTGTCAAGCTAATACTTTTTGAGAATAATTTTTCTCATGTTTTTTTTTTTCATTATGGGACTTAGTTTGTTTCCAAAAATTACAATAGTGCAACCGTATTGCTGTATATAGTCAATTTCCGCCCTACTGATGCTGGAGTTGAATGTTTTCACCGAAAAAAATAGTCGTTGCACGGAGAAAGATGCACCAGTAATAGTACGACAGATATATCCTAACCCTTGGAAGTACTACTCATGCCGTGTGATATGCAAGGTAATTTGATTCCTTCCATCGAGATGGTTTGTAAAAAGAAAAAGTTTACATATCGAGATATATTCATTCCAAAACTCCTGAATGAGTATGATTTACATATGGTGATTTTTGGACATGTCATGCCTTCATTGATGTAATAGTGGTATTGTCACTCCATTGTTCAATTGTTTGTTTGATTATTTTTTGGTGGTTTTTTTATCTTGGAATATAACTAGCATACTCAAAATTCTATATCTTAGGTGTTGGCACAATTTGTGGATCATATGAATATCTTATACACTGACCACACATAGAGACTTAATGTTAACTGCGATTTTCAAACTTTTTTCGTTTTCCTTTATTAGTATGATGTATATGGTCAGAGCTAATCAGGGAGGCAGGAAAAATAAATTCTGCTTTTTAGATCTGTTGTGAAGTGTTCACCTGATGAAGCTGAGCAACTGGAAAGTATGTACACAATGATTAAAACCCCATGGTCAAGTGTCTTTTTTTCCCCTTCATTTTGGGGTCAAATGTTTAATCGGTTCTTCTTCATGTAGGAGAATGAATTGCTTTTGATCCACTTGGTCGTGGTTCATATAAAATTGCTTATGGAAGAACCGTTTTCTGGAATGGCGAGTCTTGACCTGATTTTTCTTATACTTCATCAAACAGGTGTGTTTTATGGTTTGATTATGTTTGTTCTCATTGAACCATATATATATATATATATATATATCATTGCGATAGATGCAATCCCTTTGTGTAGGTTCTTATTGGTAGACTAATCCTTTGATGCATTCAATACCTTCGTGACATACTGATCGCATAGTTCTGGAAATGGTGAATCTTCACCCACACAGCTTAAAGGCTACGTTTGTATGTGTAGTACTAGATTGTATTAGTTGGTATCTTTTTGATTTGCACTTCGACTATCTTCTAAGGTAACTTATTTTACGAAAAGTACAAGAATAGAAATGTAAGTGACCTTGACGTTCTTCTGCCCTGATTTAGCTAGTCAATTTGATGTTCTTCTTTGATGACATCCTTGAGTCAGCCCTACTTCAAACAAGATCAAGAGGCATTTTGCTGATATTTTAGCAGAGCTCAGTATCACTCCAAGTATTTAGGGTTTTGATGATAAGGGTTTTAATTTGGTAATTGTACTATTTTAGTTGGTGTTTACTATTTGGTAATTGTATTCACTCCATGTATCTGAATAACAATTATACTATTGGTGTTTCATAATATTTTCACGGAAAATTTCAAGGTAAAAATCATGTGTCGATTACCGAAAGCTACATGACGCTTGACACTACTTAGAGGTTGAGCCGGGGCCGTAAGGCCCCGGTGATACCTAGTCACTGAATAATTTATAGGGGTTTTACTGGAAATTCATAATTCCTGTGGACCTTGTCCTATGTATAGAAAGTAGGAAACAGACGTATCCTTAACCCATACAAAAGTAGAAATGAGTCGAACTAGGAAACATCAACCACACTCTAAAAATACTTTTCAGGCAACACTATATATATATATACTCCCTCCGTCCCTATTATATAGGCGGATTTTGCAAAATCTCTTAGATTAAGAATTTATCTTGATTTCCTAAATATCCATCTACTTTCCTGTTTTAACCTTTGTCTCACTCCCAACACAATTATCAATGTACAATAAATAAGGGCATATATAAGAAAAACCTATCTTGAAATTGGTATTCCGCCTATCTAATGGGACTACAAAAATTGAAAACTCCGCCTATATATTGGGGACGGAGGGAGTATATAAATACATACATACAAATTAATAAACCTTCTCCCGTCTAGTTTCAGAACTATTAGTCTTCTCGACTTCTTTGCTATATTTGTTTTGCTTCTCTTTCTAGTCCAATGGCTGCAAGAATAGGAGAAGGGCCAGCAATAGGAATAGACTTAGGAACAACATATTCTTGTGTAGGAGTATGGCAGCATGATCGGGTTGAGATTATTGCTAATGAGCAAGGAAATCGTACTACTCCTTGTTACGTTGCTTTTACTGGTTCTGAACATTTGATTGGTGATGCTGCTAAGAATCAAGTTTCTCCGAATCCTCTCAATCATGGTTTTTAAAAGCGTACGCTTCACGCTTCGAAGCGTACGCTTCGCTTCAAATTTAACCAAAACGCTTCGGAGCGTGCTAATGAAGCGGAATGCCTACGAAGCGGACGCTTTACTTAAGAAGCGTAAGATTCGAAGCGAATATACGCTTCACGCTTTTATTTCCTTTTGTTTTTTTATTAAGTTAAATACATGGTAAAGGACCAAGCGCCTACTAATGGGAGAACCAGATTGTCTGAGGGCGAGAACTATTGGGCCCTAGTCTAAGGGAGTGTTTGGCAAGGACAAAATTATCTTCTGATCTAGTCTAAGGGAGTGTTTTTGTAAACACGGATTTCTCAAATTCCCAACAGTTTGAATGTGTCATCCATGTGAGTGACGCTTGGCGGCTACGAGATTTCCTACTGAATCTGATTGTGATACGTTGTTCTTTGTGAATTCCTACAAAAAAAAAAAAAAAAAAAAAAAAAAAAAAAACATTAATGTATATCTTACTATAAAGACGGTGATAGACTGATAGTTTCCATTTTCCTTTGTATTATGCACCTTGAAAAGGTCTTTATTTTTCTCTTTAAGCTTCACATACTTAAACATGAAAACAGTTAAACATATATCTTTTGGGTAGTTGGACCGGAGAATTAGAGGCATATTTGTAGGGATAATTAAAGGTTATATTTTGCAAAGGGAAAAACTGATAATTAACTGCTATATTATGTACGAGTCCGCGACACTTGACTATCAATCAATGAAGTCTATATTTTGGGTATTATTATTTTTATTTTATATAAGTATATATATGAAAAATATTTTCTATACATATAAAAAAAGAAATATGAAGCGTCGCTTCACGCTTCAACATACGATTCGCTTCTTGAAAATCAAAAACGCTTCACGCTCCGCTTCACGCTTTAAAAACCTTGCTCTCAATACTATTTACGGTAAGCTGCTTTTCGAACTTCTTAGCTTTACACCAATTCTGCATTACTAGAAGTTTTTTAATGTTATGTTATAGAATACCTAGTTAGAGTGTTGCTTGGTGGCCTGGGTTTAACATGGGCAGCTATTAAAATTTGTGTCATGAAATCGTTTTCTGATTCCGTTTTCTGTTTTGTAGATATGAAACGTTTGATTGGTCGAAACATCAGCGATAACACTGTTCAGAACAATATCATGGTATGGCCCTTCAAGATTATCGGCAGAGGTGAGAGACCCATGGTTCAAGTCACTTACAAGGGAAAGCAGAGAAGATTTTCAGCGGAGGAAATCTCATCCATGATTCTCATTAAGATGCGGCAAATTGCCGAGACTCATCTTGGTTCCGGTGTTAAGAATGCTGTCGTCACAGTCCCCGCTTACTTTAATAATTCGCAGCGTCAAGCTACAAAGGATGCTGGGGCCATTGCTGGCCTGAATGTAATGGGAATCATTGATGAACCGACGGCGGCAGCGATAGCTTATGGTCTTGACAAGAAGGGAACCAGTGCAAAAAATGTTCTCATCTTCCATCTTGGCGGCGGTACATTTGATGTTACGGTACTCACCATTGATAAGGGTGTTTTTGAAGTCATGGCTACAGCTGGAGATACCCATTTGGGTGGAGATGATTTCGATGACAGGATGGTTGATCACTTTGTTCAAGAGTTCAGGAGAAAACACAACAAGGACATTAGCCAAAACCCAAGTGCTCTTAGGAAGTTGAAGACTTCATGTGAGAGGTCAAAGAGGACCCTCTCATCTATTACCCAGACAACCATGGAGATTGATTCTTTGTATGAAGATGTCGATTTTCATACGTCCATTACTCGTACGGGTTCGAAGACTTGAACACGGATTTGTTCAGGAGATGTATTGAAATTGTTGAGAATTGTTTGGAGGATTCTGAGATGGACAAGAGCAGTGTCCATGAAGTTGTGCTAGTTGGTGGATCCTCTAAAATCCCAAAAGTTCAATCTCTATTACAGGATTTCTTTGATGAGAAAGAAACTCCGCAGAAGCATTGATCCAGACGAAGTTGTGGCATATGGTGCTGCCGTGCAAGCTGCTATTTTGAGTGGTGATCAGTGGACGGATTTGTTTTTGATGGATAATCATGTCTAACATGCTTTGTGTCGTGCGGAATTTAAGGCGTGCTGTGCTTTTTAGTCAATACCATACTATGCCATGTTGGCGCGAGCTCTTATTTTATGTTTACCCGAATAGAATATTTTTCAGCAAGATAATTAGTTAATTACCATGAAATTTGCAAAACTAATCAAAATTTTGGATGTAAATTGCAACGGGTGGATCCAACTCTTAGACTCACAACAACGTTGTGGTTCAGTTTTGAGAACACTGGAAAGGTCACAAATTCGAGAAACCACTAAAGAAGTCTGTCTGACCGTTGTGAATCCCTCCCGAAATTCAACTATCATTATCATATGACTCCTGACATCTTTATCTTGCTCATTTTCTTCACCTCTTCGCAATCTGCCTCTTGCCAAAGATCTTGGTCACTGCTTCTTGCGTTATATGGTAGTCTTGCCCTGCATCCCACAAGAGGAGCCTCATCAGTCTCCTTTGCTGAAACACCAGCATTCAAACAGCTCATACACTTTGAGGCTCTTGTGTTAGTCGACTATTCTGGTGTCTGTAGCTTATGTGAAGCCATGGTTAGATAAAATCAGAAAGGCATACACATCGTGGTAGGCTATGGCACTTAGCTGCATCAGCCACTGGATTAGAGATTTTATTTACATAGTTGCAACCGCAAAAATCATATAATACTACTAAACAATCATGTCCATCATTTACTTCACGTACAGTCGAATGCACAGTAATTTATCCAAACATAAATTTTTAGGTTGCACCTTCATGTTCGATGACTCAACGTTCAAAAAATGTCGAGTACTATTGAATACCACAAAATTAGCTAGTGTAATTTTTGGGGCAAACTTTATCAGTATGACATTGGAAGTGCCAAGTTTCCTTTGCAGCATAACTAGCAAACTACATTGGCCCTGGCAGGGGCGTAGCCAGCCCATTGCAAGGGGGTGCACTTGCACCCCCTGCCCAGCTGGCTACAAAGCCCATTTCAAGCCTAATTAGAAAATTTTTTTGATATCCAAGCCTATTTTTGCATTTTTGCACCCCCTAAAAAAATTTCTTGCACCCCATAGCAAAATTTTGCACCCCCATCCAACATTTCTTGGCTCCGCCCCTGGGCCCTGGACTTTATGGAATCCAGATCTAGGCTCATGGGATAATTGGAGTTCTTTATTCGAATGATAATTTTGGGCATACAGAAAAATTTCTGGGCATATATTTTGGCAGGTTCGGCTGATCCGTTATGCGCCGAACCTTGCAAATCTAGGCAAAAAAAAAAGGAAAAAAAGTTGTGCGCCGAACCTTTTGTATGCCTGGTAATTTTTTTGTATGCCCAAAATCATGGTTCCTTTATTCACACCTACGTACCGAAAGTTTTTTGGAAGGCCCAAACTGCTGCCACTGTCTTTCTGTCCTTCATGAGGAAATAATGCATGCCTAGCTACATCCAAAAACCATTAAGCGCTATATAAATTTCCCGTTTGAGTCCGTTGTTCGGCTAGCTGAGGTGGAGGGACAAACCCATCGTGGAGATGATAAAATTATTTGCATCCTTTGTCTCTTTCTTTGTTTCAGCTTCTTGATATCCTTGGTTCCGGACCTACTCGACGCCCTTTGGACGTGCATGGTAACAGCTCTAGAAAACATCCAATGTCTTTCAGGATATCCGGACTTTCCCCTCTACAGTGAATGAAACCGTGACTTTCAGTTTCAACGTCGATTCCAAAACCGATTGTATTGCTTCAAAGAAAATCCAAACACATTGTAAAGTTCAACGGACGAACGATAATGTAACTCTAGCTTCCCCGAACCGGTTTACTGGGGGGTCATGTTCTTTGGTCCACCACCGCCACAGAAGAAGATGGCTAAAAAAATGGTGGTCCCATGCATCAAAGATGAAGAATGGGAGAAAGTTGTCTTGTACATATCATGCATGCATGTGTGTTTGGAGGTTGATCATCACATCACAAGGATGATAATGAGAAGACATGAACATCATCCAGCAAAATTTAATCCAAAAAATCCAACACCACCACCCAAATTTGTCTATACATTCCCTTCCATCCCAACACAGTACTTCCTTTACATTTCCTTCTTAAGAGAATATTAAAGTGGGTTTCATTTTCACTCACATGACACCACAACAGAAGATCTAGTTAAGACACACGAGAAGCCTATGAATTGAAGGACCTCATAGCTCATATTGTGCCCTTTATTCAGGTCACTTGAAGAGAGGTTGCCGCAAAAGCTGATATGACCTTTGGAGTTGTTTCTAACGGACTCTCGCTGAGATAAGGTTATAGGACTAGGGTCTAGCTGAGACTATACGCAACATGGTACTACTGCTGCACTGCGTGGTAGAGAACTATTGGTATAGTTGCAAGGGAAAGAATCCAAAAGAAAATCACAAGAAGAGAACAAAAAGAAATTATATCTTCTTCTTCTTCACGGAAACAAATGATCGTCCTATCGACCTCAGATCACGGGAATCAAAACTGCATTTCTTTCTTTCTTTCTTTCTTTAGCGGTCAGTCACTCATGATAACGACGTACTTTTGGAAGACAGAATGGAATCATGGAATCAAGCCAGGACAAGATGACACCGCTGCTGATCGTGTTAAAGCAAGAAAATACGCAACTTCGTTGTGGTTTCTAGCGAGAATGACTAACAACATTCTGCTAAAAAAAATTAATCGTTTTTCAACCATGTCATAAAGTTGGTGTTCACGGCTAGTTATAAACAAGTGGTGCCAACAGGTTCCTAAGAAAACATTTACTGAATTCCTGCTAAGCTTGTTTTTTTACTCCTGTGTAGTGAGTTTTTTCTCCATCTTACTTAGATTTTAAGATTTTCAGTGTCAAACCCATTCCTTATAATTTGTATGCTTCAAAAACAGAAAAATGGTAAACATTTGTTTCAGTGGTTTGTGATAAATTAACATGTAGTACAAAAGTTTCACGTTCTTCTTGCAGTTCTATATTCTGTTGCATGCATCTTAATGATAAAAATAATCAGAAAATAAATAAAAAATTACAGAAAGAAGTGGAGGACTGTCAGTTTTGATATTTGTGTGTCCTCTCGATTAAATTACCAACTCTGACATCGCAAAAAGTTTTCGAGTACTGTAAATTTCGCTGGTACATGACTTATTATTATCAATGAGCAACAAAACTATGCTTAAAAGGCTTTAAATTATGGGTGAAACAAAATTATACTTAAAATGCTAAAATAATTGGTTGTCAAGAAGATGTAAATTCGAAATTTATATCTTAATTATTGATGGCCGAAAAGAAAGAACAACCTTAGAGCATCTCCAAGAGAAGGTGCAAAAAATCCTATGTGGATTTTTATTTAAATTTTAATTTATGGAGTCAACATAGAGTAAATATAGGAACTCAAATCTAAAAACTATCTCCAACAAAGATTGAAACCTTAGAATTAAAAGAAAATTAGTTAAAAACATGACGTGGAGGTGCAACCTGAGGATGTAGATAACACTTTCGAACACCTTCATATTTAGTAATTGGTATCCTAACTCAGAGTGACCACCGTTGGAGATGGATTTATGCCAAACGGGGTCTAAATCCAACCCGTCACGGTCACTTAAAATAAATAAAGCTACACTCTGTTGGAGATGCTCTCCAACGGGATGGAGTTTTCTTCCTCTTTTTAAGGCCACATCGGATTTTTCATTATTTTGGAAAAAAATTCTCTCCAACGGCAATGTAAAGGGAGACTGTGAGGGTGACATGGTTGACGGTTTCTATAACATCCTCTACTTCATCCTCTTGTTTCAGAGGTTTGTCTAGAGGATGTGATGAGTGCCATGTCAACAATTTTTTCTAAATTAGTTATTTTGTATAAATGTAAGCCAACCAAATTTGTACACGCACATAAAAGTCTTAGTTTAAACCCCTTCGGTTGGAGATGATTTTGTTTATCTTCCTTGAATTAAGTTATTTTTGTTTTCACATTGCATTAGAACACCTTCCATGTAGGATCCACACCACAGTCCCGATGGATATGCTCTTAGTTGATTTTTTTTTTTTTTTTTTTTTTTTTATAAAAAGCTCCACTTTCATTAATAGCAAATCCAAGGATACATAGAGTTTAAGAACATGAAGAACCTTAGAGTAACAAGAAAACCATATTGTAAAAAGTACATGGACGAATATTTCGACAAGAAGAAGAGAAGAAATATCGTAGATTGACAAATTACAAATATGAAAGATCCGATAAAATCGGAAGAGGGATGATCTTTAGGACAAAGCCCGACCATTTGATGTATTTTCTTCTCAAGAAAGATATGCTCCATCTTCAAAGAAGTAGTTTGCTTTCATTTTGACCGGAAAAAGACATAATCCGGCCGCCGGATCTCCATGTTGATGATCTTCAAAACTCTAGTAACCAAAGTAGGATAGCTAATAAAGCTAGAGGAGAAACACTTGAAAGTGTATATAGAAACGCCATAAAGACGTAGCCAAACTGCCGGACGGCAGGAAAAAGACATCGCCGGAAAACGGCAAAAACCTTCACAAACCTAAACCCTAACTTCTAATCTAAGAGCAAACAGTAAATAATAAAACCTAAATACTTCTACTGCCCATATCTACCCCAAGAGGAGTAAATCTGAGCAGTTTGGATCTCGCCGGAATTCTTCCTCCCTGCCGGATATCGCTTCTGTCTAGAGTGGAGAAAGGAGAGAGAGAAAGAGAATGCCTTAATTTGCTCTTAGTTGATCTAAAGTAATACTAATATTGGGTTAAAAGTTTGCCGACGGTTCACGGGGCTATAGCAAGGTACAATCATGATGGCACCTTTGAGTAATTGTTTTGCTGCACGGATTGCCGACGGGTTGAAAACTAACCCCTGTTGTTTACATTTCAGTGGGCAAGAAATGGCCCTTGTGTTCATTATAGTCGGTTCTCAATCAAGTACTTAGAAAACCAATTTTGCAAAGATTTTCGCTGAAACTTAGATCCAAAAGTAGTGGAGCATCTAAAAGGTTAAACAGTAGCTGTTGCAAGATGAGACAGATATTGGACGCTAAAGTCAGATTTCACATGTAGAGCACGACTAGTAGTAGTAAAAAACACTAGTCATGGACCACCTCAAAAAATGACCAAAAATACAGAAATTTTTACATTTTTATTCATCTACTTTTAGAAAATTCTCAAATGGTGAAAACAGATGAAGAAAATGATAAGGCAGCAATAATGGGACAAAGGATAAGTAATGTGGATGCACGGTCAAGCTACAGCCAGCGAAATTGAGAGACAAATTAAGTTCTTGGAATTGGGTTGTGAGCCAAGACAACTTGGTCCTATTTTTGTTTCTGTCTCCAACTCTAAATGCTTCCTATAAGATTGAGGTGATGCAAAAAAAAAAAAAAAAAAAAAAAAAAAAAAAAAACTCTTAAGCAAGATGAGATTCGATTTCCTGCGCGTCGGTTGTCATCGTACACTGGAAATACCCATTTGACCCTCATTAGATCAAGAGATGCAGCAGTGATACATTTCCTGCCTTTGACATTTTTACCATGGCCTGTTTCTGGATACTTATGCTGGCAAGTCAATATGTAGAACAGTAGAAGGACAAAGTGGGAACTGTATAAGAGTAACCGTGCAGCCGAGCAAAAAAATAAAAGAGTAACTGTGCAGTCAATGCTGCTAAAAATGCAGTAGGTACAGGTGATTATTGATAGCTGGACAAATATATCAAAGTGGTAGTTTATACAAGTAACAAGTTAGAACTTACAGAAATGATTAATCCACTTACTAAAAGAAATCTGGAGATTTTTACCATGGATTGATCCCACCATTGGCTTTCACAACCAACTTAACGCCATGTCCTTAAAAAGACGCTAGAGATAATCTAGAGTTTTTCTTGGTGGTCATAAAATCACTCCAAGAACACACACTTAACTGTCAAAGTCTTTGAAGTGGAACTATCCGTGTATTTATTAAATGGAAGTGGAGTAAATATAGCTACAGAAATTTAAGGTTAGTTTTGTCAATAGATTTCTCAATCGCTAGTGGTCACAGATTCACAGTTATTCTTGAACAAGTACAGTACAAACAGTATGTAATATTTAACGGCCATCATAACTAGAATTATTTGGTTACTGTGTCCTCTAGTTGTAGGACTATTAGTAGTATCACTGCTGTTCTTCATCCATTCATGGCAGGATAACACACACACTTAGAGTGAGAGAGTAGCAGAATGAAGTTACCCGCTGCAATGGGTCTGCAACTGTTCTTCATTTCATTTACATTAATGGTTTCTTTACAACTATCAACAAGTTATAACAATGAAGTCTCATTAAAACTCAATGATGATGTACTGGGTTTAATAGTTTTCAAGTCAGATCTTCATGACCCATTTTCAAATCTTATCTCATGGAATGAAGATGATGTGAACCCATGTTCATGGAACTACATCAAATGTGATGATTCAACAAATAGTAAAGTCATTGGCATCTCATTAGATAACTTGGGGTTATCAGGAAAGTTGAATAGAGGATTAGAGAAGTTAGAGAATTTGCAGTCTCTATCTCTAGCTCATAATAATTTCACTGGTAATATTAGTCCTCAACTTTCTCATATTGCTTCTCTTCAAAATCTTGATCTTAGTAATAACAAGTTTTCTGGGAGAATTCCTGTCGAGTTCAATCTGAGTTCATTCAAGTTTCTTGATTTTTCGGGTAATTTGTTAACCGGAGAAATCCCGGATGCTTTGTTTCAGAATGGTTGTCTTTCTTTGAACTACATTTCATTCAGTGATAATCTTCTTGAAGGTTTAATTCCTTACTCTCTTCAAAAATGTGTGTCCTTATCAAACCTCAATTTCTCCAACAATCATCTCTCTGGTAGTGTAGATTTTGCTAATGGGATTTGGATGCTGAAGAAGTTGAGAACATTAGATCTTTCAAACAATGGATTTTCAGGGTTCATTCCAAATGGTGTGTATGTTCTTCACATCTTGAAAGAAGTGCATTTGCAGGGGAATCAGTTCTCTGGTTCTTTACCTGGAGATTTCGGGTTATGTCCACATTTAACTCATTTGGATTTCAGCAATAATCTCTTCACTGGAGGAGTTCCAACCTTACTTCAAAGGCTTAAATCAGTTACATTTTTCAGCTTGTCGAATAACAAGCTAACCGGGGGTTTCCCGAAGTGGATTAGTAACATGTACAGCCTCAAATACTTGGATTTTTCCAGCAATGCTTTCAGTGGAAACATACCTGCGTCGTTGGGTGATCTTCAATCGTTGAGGTATTTGAGTTTATCAGATAATCAACTTTCTGGGAGCATTCCTAAAAGTATGTTTGAGCTGGGATTGACGGAAGTCTACTTGTCGCGGAATCAATTAACTGGTTCAATTCCACCTGGTTCAAGCCGAATGTTCGATTCTATTCTCGCGCTGGATCTTTCACAGAACAAGTTAACAGGAGTTATTCCTGTTGAGATGGGTCTATCCTCACATTTGCAGTACTTGAACATATCTTGGAATGAGCTTCATTCAACATTGGCTCTTAAACAAGGTTACTTTGCGGATTTATCCATGTTGGACCTGCGTAACAATGCGTTATATGGGTCAATTCCTGAAGAGTTATGTCAATCCAAAGATTTAGCCATCCTGCAGCTGGATGGAAACTCTATGACAGGTTCAATACCTGAAGAAATTGGGAATTGTTCGTCGCTCTACTTGTTGTAAGTCTTTGCTCATCCTTAACTGCACATTCTTTAATTTAACTTAATGGTGAAATTCTTTAATTCAACTGAATTGCACCTTTACTTGCAGGAGCTTGTCAAACAATAGCTTGCAGGGTCCGATTCCAAAGACATTGTCGAAGTTGAAGAAGCTTACAGTTCTCAACTTGGAACTGAATGAATTAACTGGTGAAATTCCACAAGAGCTTGGGGCTTAGACAACCTTGTTGCAGTGAACGTTTCTTATAACAGGCTTACTGGCAGGCTTCCTAGCGGTGGAATTTTCACGAATCTAGGAGAAGTTCACTGCAAGGTAACTTGGGTATATGTTCGCCACTGCTGAAGGGACCTTGTAAGATGAATGTCTCAAAGCCATTAGTGCTTGACCCAAATTCTTACAACAATCAAATGGGTGGTGCTGGCAACTCGAGACCGAGATTTTCTGAGACTGCACAATCCCGACAGCGTAGATTCTTCAGTGTTTCTGCCATTATTGCAATATCTGCTGCTCTGCTGATTATTCTTGGTGTTGTTGTGATAACTCTACTTAATGTTTCTATGAGAAGAAGGCTAGCATTTGTTGATACTGCGCTGGAAAGTATGTGCTCAAGTTCTCAAGCATCAGATATTAGTTCAGCTGGTAAACTTGTTCTGTTCGACTCGAAATCATCTGAAGATTGGGACCATAATGCTGAAACACTACTTAACAAAGCTTCTGAGATAGGAAGAGGAGTGTTCGGGACAGTTTACAAGGCTTCAATAGGTGGACAAGGAAGGAGTGTAGCCATCAAGAAGCTAATAACATCAAATATACTTCAAAATCCAGAAGATTTCGATAGAGAAGTTGAATTTTAGGGAAAATGAAGCATCCAAACCTGATGACAGTCAAGGGTTATTACTGGACCCCTCGGTTGCAGCTTCTGATATCTGATTACGCTCCAAACGGAAGCTTGCATTCGAAACTTCATGAGAGATCTCCATCTAGTCCTTGTCTGTCATGGTCCAATCGATTCAAGATTGCTCTTGAACTGCAAAGGGACTTGCTCACCTGCATGAAGCTTTCCATCAGCCGCTAATACACTACAATGTGAAACCGAGCAACATCTTGCTGGACGAGAACTACAATGCAAAGCTATCAGATTTTGGACTAGCAAGACTACTTACAAAGCTCGATAAGCACGTAATAAGTAGTAGATTTCAGAGTGCATTAGGCTACGTGGCGCCAGAGTTAGCCTGTCAAAGCATAAGAATCAATGAGAAAAGCGACATTTATGGATTTGGTGTAATGATTTTAGAGCTTGTGACAGGAAGAAGACCAGTAGAGTACGGAGAAGATGATGTAGTAGTACTCAGTGACCATGTTAGAGTTCTTCTTGAACAAGGGAATATGCTGGACTGCGTCGATCCGAGTATGAACGAGTATCCTGAGGAAGAAGTCTTGCCAGTTCTCAAATTGGGGTTAGTTTGCACATCTCAGATACCTTCTAGCAGACCATCAATGTCAGATGTTGTGCAAATATTACAGGTTATTAAGACCCCAATCCCACAGCACATGGAAGCATTCTGAGAAAACAAACCAAGAACTGTAACAGAGTGTCATTGAAAAGCTGTCTAATTTTTATATCTTACTGTAATGCATTCGCCATTGTATTTTTCAAGGAAAAAGTTCCCATGTAAGTGATTGTAGCTCCAACCAATGCCGAAAATTTATTTCTCTGAACACAGCATGACTAAAATTTCCTGCAATACTTGAGTTTGAGTTGCACTACAAAAAGAAAATAAAAGAGATATAAAGAAGCGAACCTCAAAACCTGAGGATGATCTTATATAAATTATTAAACCTTTGCGGATCTTTCATCGTGGTCATTTACACAGCAAGTTAGTAAAGTGCTTGTTGCAGCATGGTACAAAAATCATGTAAGTATATTGCAAGCTGGAGTTCGAAAACATATTTATTTGGGTGTTCAAATTTCTAGGCATTCATCTTTAATCTGTTTCTTCATCTCCTGCAACAAATGAACCAGATGTCCCAATTGGATTCAACATTTCCATCCCACTATCTTCTTCTTCATCAAACATCATTGGCTCCAGAACCGGGTCATCTAATGACAAATTAGCCAAATCAAGTTCTGGCTGCCCTTCTAGATCACTGTCCTCCCCACTATATCCCAAAACCCCGTCGGGCCTTTGCTGTAATTCCATATAAAAAGCAGTCAGTATCTTTAGTAATGAAAACAATATCAAAAGAAATGTATAAATTCAACTCCAATAGAGAGAGAGACCAATAAACTTACATATAATCTTCTGTCCTACGGGACATGAGCCTCAGGTTCGAGTGAACATACACTAGATCTTCAGACCGAGCTGAAGCAGATTTACTCTTAATATCGTAAATCATTGAGTATGTCTTCCAATTTCTTCCGCAACATGAGGATGAAGCTGGCTGTGAAAGAAGCCTTAATGCAAGGGATTGTAGGAGAGGTGTACCAGATCCAAAGTTAGCCCACCATGATATTGGATCAATATCATCTCTTAATTGCAAAGCTTCCATCTGATCAAAAGGTGCAGATCCCGTCGCAAATTTTCCATATTCATTCTGGATTTGTCTCAGCAGGTAAGGATTATCATAAAGTCGCCTGAAACAAAGTATCCTCTTATCAGCTATTTCTGGATCCTGATGGGGTGCTAAGCATTGACGTGTGCCCCACTCACCTTTAAGCCATGTATGGCTGTAATATTTCGGGTTAAGTGAGTAAGCCAAGCATAGCAAAGCGGTATCATTTTTATCCCATCTCTCAACCAAAACAGACTGAACTGCGTTACAGAAGTCAGAGTTATCAACAAGAGTATCCTTTTTCTCATTCCTGAAAATTATGGATTGTACTTGTTCCAACATAAGTCCCCACATTTCCCAAACTCTGTGTAGAATGGCTTCATTTGTATCTGCAATCCCCATCATATTAACTATAGGTTCTGTAAACTCTATAAGATAATCGGGACTTTTCCCCACCATGAGTCGTCTTTTATCCTAGTAGAGAAAATCTGAGCTTTTTCCTTGTCGCTAGTACTGTAAATTTCCCAATCAATATCAAATACCAATTTCAGTAAGGCATCCTTGACCTCCTTAACCCTCTTCGCTAACACGATTGTTGTTGCAAACCTTGTTTCAGGAACCTTTAACAACCTCAGCTGACCATACTTGTTGTAAAATGATGAAGAATATTCGTTGCCAACGATAAAATCTCGAATATTCTCAAGATCGCTCTCAATATCAGGGATCCACTTAAGCACTTCATATCTTTGGGTGTTTCCTATGCTGTATTCAGGGTTACATATATTTTTAAGTCCAAGATTCAGAGTATGAACTACACAAGGAGTCCAAAAAACATGAGGATATGTTGCCTCTAGACTTAAAGATGCTGCTTTACAAACAGAGGCATTGTCAGTTATAATCTGAACAACTCTACTAGAACCAACCTGATTTATTACCTCCGCTAAGAGCTGAGACAAAAACTTTGAGTCCTCCCCCTTGCCGGAAGCATCGACAGCCTTCAAAAAGAACTGCCCATTCGAAGATACTGCCATAAAATTAACAAGGGATCCCTGATTTCGATCTGTCCAGCCATCACACAAAATAGAAACCCCTGTCTGGTCCCAAGATGATTTTACCTTTGTCGAGCATTCTTTCTATGCGTGTCTTTTCATCTTTCAGTAGATTAAACCGCAATTGATCGTAACTTGGAGGGGAATAGCCTTTACAGTTGCTGTTAGCGACAGATGTAACAAAGTCTCTCCAATAAGGAGATCTGGATAGGTTAAATGGCAGAGCACTGGAGTAGAACAACTTAGCAGCTTTTTTTATCTAATTCATCTCTACCGGCAGAATCAAATACCGTAGGCGAGATTTCTTCATCTTCCGTCTTTCTCTTTTTCACTTGCATAAAATGACTTGATATAGGCAACGGGGATTCATATATACTAGAAGTGCTTGTGGAGACAAGTTTCTTTTGATCTGAGCTTGCATGCTCCTTGTGCAAACTTTTTGCGATTCATAATCAACTTTTTGGACAGATTCTGATCCCTTGCCCTTTAACCTTAAGTAAATGCGCCTTCACTCTAGAGTATGATCCATTATATACAATATTGCAGAAGTTGCATCTGAAAGATCTATTTCTCCTCCACCAGGAGATTTATCTAACTTCACCACATGTCTCCACAAAGGGGCATCATTAATAGTATTACCATCCTGGTCACTTGATCCTGTCATACTTATATTTTTCCCGGATGGGGTACCCATGAATAAGTTAAAACCTAATCCCAATGAGATGCATACAGGTGAACAAATGTGCCACCTGTTAAATATGAGCAGATCCGTCTAATCTTATAACACTTTTGACTGTTTATACCTGCAAAATAATCAAAGCAGTAACGGTTCAATATTCACAGAAAATCTTTCGGAAAAGTTAATCAAGCTTGATTTCTAACAATATAAACAAGATATTGCAAAATATCTAATATGGTTATCCATACAAATGCAACATCAACATGTCTTAGAAAAGTAGGGAACAATTGAAAGATTCATTTGTTGTGGAGGTCCAGTGAGCGAACTCTTGAGCCGAAATTCCAGAAGGACTTAAAACGACTATGGATCAGGAGGATCTATAATAGACCAGGTATATGACATTGATATATGACAGTGATCTTTTTCAAACGAAGAACATAATCTCACCACTCAATGAAGCTCCTGGACAATAAACAAATTGAGGAAAGAACCTTTTGGTCAGAAAAGGCAAACTTATATCTTATGAAGAGAGTTAGTCGGGCTCTTTCATTCTGAAGGAATTTCTCCAGTGTTCTCAAAACTAAATATGATTTAGTCACATTTGTCATACTCATACAAAACCATCCAAAAAATACAAACTGCCTACACTGCATTGTGTTAAGGTAACTAGCCAGATTATTATCATCAACTATCGGATATTCGAAAAGTCTTCTAGACTGGCTACCGACCCATATTGCAATCCAAGTCCCATCACTCCACAAAATCTAAGGAAAAGTTATTACTAACATTGCACGGCTAAAGAATACACTAGTTATGTCTGTGAACCATATCGATTGTGACAATGCCAAAGTAATAATGCTTAATACTCTCATTCATCAAATCAATGGGAATATCAAAGACATATAACAAACCCACATCTGAAATTAAACTCTTTGAAACATGCTTAATGCCAGATCAAATCTTCAGCATGAAAAAAACACACTAATTTGATCAGTTTTAATGAAAATTGGATAAAATGTTACATATAATTCATAAATATTTAAGCAAAGTAAATATTCAAGGTTATTGAAAACGAAATCAATAATATCTAGCAAAGGTTATAGAGAGAACTTAAATAAATCAATCTAGTTAAAATTGTGTAGATATCACAGAATGAATCAATTCTAATGGGTTAGAACACTTACAGCTGCATTCTACAGTGGGAGAAACAGATGGTTGGAATTGGGATTTAGGGTTTCAAAATCGACTCACTGAAGAAGAAGAAGATTTCAGTGTTACCAGTAATTTTTCCTCAGCTTTCTTATTAGCGGGCACGAGTTGGGAAAATGACACGTCGAAATGACATTTTTATCCCCAGAGACTAGATGCGGAAAGAGACCAGGATTCTGGACCAACATTAGGCCTCTTCCTATGCACATGCCAAAAAAATGGTGTTTGGCATGCTAGGTGGCATGCCAAACCATTTGCGCCACTATGGGGAAACCGCCGAGAATATCGAATCCCTAATGAAATGATATTGACAATCTCCAAATCGATAAAGCCTTTATTATTTGGCGTTAAAGTCTTTATCGCTCGATAATAATAATAATTTGGCGATAAAATGGTTATTGCACAAGTAGTTATTCCACGCAAATCGGCTAGTTCCCCTATGGTTCCTATATATACGTCATTTTACCTCGACAAAAACTCACACCTCGCTTCTAAAGATATTACTCCTTTTTATTCTCAATTTTAAGCTTCACAATGTCGAGATCCAATGAAGAAAGGGATATTATTATGAATATGTCCAGATTCACAAGAAAGTTATCGTATGAGGTTGCGAGAAATTGACGAAGAGGAAGCTGAAGATGAGAATCTAATCGAAACTATGATGCTTGTACATACGGGTCAAATACCAAGAGTTCCAGAGCCCAAAGAAGTATTATCGCGATGGTCTTTTGATAATCCATAAACTCCGTCATGTTAAATCATACGGAACTCCCTCCTTCTTGAGCTAATTTTCTAGCCAGTTTTGCCTTATTCCTCCCTGGAAGTTTTCCATTATTATTTCCATCAATATAATTATTGAAAACTACGTTGGAATTTGAGCTTGTAGGGGTATCTGGTGAAGAATTTGATGGACCTTGTGAAAATGGTGAAGAATTTGGTGTTGAGGAGAAAGAATTATATGGTGACTTTTCGGTACTATTTGATTATTTGCTAAGTAATCGGGATTATATTTGTTCAAACCCTTCAAAATATGATAACAACTTTCGAAAGCAAACAATTTACCATGTTTTCGTTGCCAATCAGTACGAACCTCTCTTTCAAAATCAACATCACTCGACCACTCTCCTTTCCTTTTCTCTTGGCTTGCATTATCAATGCAAGATAAGCGGCTACTTCCGGTTGATTACAATGAAGTGTTCTCGACAATCCTTTTGCATCACGACTATTGATGTTCATGGTTTGTTCTTCATATTTTTTGAAATATATTATCCTGGATGGTGTTACCATGTTGTTGTGCACCACCGATACAATCTTGGGTAAAAAAAACATAATTACGACAAATACATGCATCTTCTATCATGGTGTATTTTGCACACGGACTCGATTCTTCTTACCTTTGCCTTGAGTTTTTGCTTGTGAATCCATTTTACAAGAAAATATATTGTAGAGGAGTTGTGATAGTTTTAGATTTGAAAAAGATTGAGAAATTAAGAAATTCTAGAGAGATTTAGAATTTTTGGTGTGAGTTGATATGAGTTTGAAATCGGGTATTTATAAAGGGGGAAATTTTAGCCGTTAGATGAAGATGCGGTCAGCGATTATCATAGTATCGGCGATAGCTTGACTGCCATTTATCGATTGAATGACCATCGAACGACATTTTGACCATCGAGCGATAAAGACTCTATCGCTCATTGGAAACTTCAGCGTGTATGCCTATATGCCAGAAAAACATATTGGCATATGAGTTTGGCGATTTGGCATACCCAGAGTGGGTGCATATATGCCAAATACTATGTTTTGGCATGTGCATAGGAAGAGGCCTTAGAAAGGCTGCTAATGAGGTTACCAGGTTAGGTGGGGGTGTCTGAGGCTAAGGGAAAACCTGTTTTGTCCTGTATGAAAAGATGTTTCGGCTTATCTTGGTTTTGGTACACACCCCACCTGATCTGGCACACCCTATTAGTAATCATGAACATCCAACATTAGGGCAAATTCTTTTGAATTTTGTTCCACTTTGTGGTGTACACATAGCAAAAATGAATAGCCAAACCAACAAAACTCATAGTTTGTAGGTTGAAATGGAAGAGGTGTTTAGCGACATAGCCTGGGCGACCAGACACAGTTTTAGTCGGGCGGTGAAGAGAAGGTCGATGAGCGAGAATGGCCTAGTTATGCGGCCATAGTTCTGTCGCCCAATGGACGTATCCAGCGGCTTTCTTTCAATTAGGAATACTAACTACATTACAAACTTCGTTAATTAATACTCGATTAATTTATTTATTTTCTTTTTTATGAACAATCCTACCACATTTTATTTAATTCAAAAAGATGATTATATGATTAGTTACAATAACAAGAACATCAAAATACAAGAAAATTAAAATCCAAATACAAATAAAAATACCAATAACATATAGATCAGGAAGAAAAGAGCAAAATACCGCAAATGTACCCAATTTTTGTATGAGAAGTGGAGAGAAAGGATTGTATAATTCGGAATCAATTCCGACCATTTTGAATGTTTGTCTTCGTTAGTAAGAGATGCTCCAAACAGAAAGGATTAGGGCTGCACAACGGGTAGGGTGGGTAGGATATGACCTATTTCGCCACCCTACCCGCTAACCGACGGGTAAGAAATTTTTTACCCGCCACCCTACCCGCCATTAAGCGGGTAGATCCTACCCACCCATTAATTGGCGGGTCGGGTAGATAGGTGGCAGGTATAACCATTTTTTTTTTTTTTTTTTTAAGACTCAATTTCTCACATAATTTAAGCCTAGAAAATCTCATAAGATTCAACTTCTCACATAATTTAAGCCTAAAACAATGAGTAATTTTTCCAAAACCCATTGATAATTTTACATAGCGAATAAGATTTGCTTAAAATTTATCCGGCAATGATGAGTCTGGTTAGAACCTCCATCCCGATTTGATTCAAATATGGGAATGAATTTAGTTTGAATCTCGATCTCATATTATGACCGGATAAACTTTTATGTTCACCATACTGTATAATGCAGGTTAACTCTCCCTTCCCACCTCTTATACCACACTAATTTCAATTTCATGAACTATACACAATGAGAAAGAAAGAAAAAAATTAGAATTTGAACAATTTAGCCCGGTGAAGGTCAAACCCTTAGAGCAAAGAAAATAATTTTTACAACGGCAAGATGACTATCCAACAGCGACACAATCAACAACTACTAAAATGTAAAAATCCCCTTTTCTGAATCAAAAAATCATTGAGATTACATGTATTGATATTACATTGATCATATTGATAAAAAGATCTATTGAGATTATCATGAAGAATGACAAAAACCCAAATTAAAAAGGTATTTAACATCACCGACGGTATCGTGATAGTGAACTTCACACAAAAAGAATTGATCAATACTAGATGACCGCTGCCACGGTGGAAGGGCCGACCGAAAAAGAAAACGAATTACTCTAATTTTTTTTGTAAGCTTAATTGCTCCACACCGGCAACAACCTTATACATGTGGATCTAGATGACCGTTGGAACAGCGTGGGGGACAAAAAAAAAAAAAGTCCTCAGAAAAAAAGTCCTCAAAAAAAAAAAACATTCGGGCGGAAATCGTGGCCCAACAGTTTTATTAACGACATCAGTTTCATAGAGCATTACATTTTGTCAACCCACCGAACCAAAACAGATCCTAATAAATGTTAGTCGTAGATATAGGTAAATTATATCGTGACCGTTGACTGGAACTATAAAAACTCTTGTAGCCCTGAGCCCTAATTTAATGCTTCTTTCTTCTTCTCCTCCATTTGTACCGCCTCTCCCTTCTACACAGTCACCCACCTTCTACTTTTAAAATAAGTTAAGTGTTTTATAAACGGCCATCTTGGACACGTCCCAAAAAAGTAAAATGAAATGTAATGACACGTGAGCACAAGGAAGCCACGTCCTAAATCACCCCCACTCAGAAGAAAATCTTAACCGGAGGCATAGATTACATCTCCAACAATACCACTTTGTTTCTCACATTACTTTCTCCGCCTTCACTAACCCCGCCTCCACCACCTGCTTCCATCTGTTAACAAAAAACCAAATTTTAGAAAATGTTAGAAAATTCTTGAATCTTAAAACTATCGTCCTTGAATCCCAACATACATAAAGGTGCGACGATCAATGTTTGATTATGGTAGTAGGATATAGCTTTAGTTTTATTCATTAAATTGTCTTGATCCAGGAAAGGAAGTTTTGATTCTGTGAGTAATTTTCAATTCGTTTCGTGTAATTTATCTAAACACGTTTAAGTACATAACCGAAATCCATCAAAGATTCGTAAGTGTTTGATTTTTGATTCTCGATTTAGGGTTATGTTGATTTGATTAAAAAATCAAATATGAAAAATCTGCTGGTGGTGTTGCTTGTGGTGGACCAGTGGTCACTAGTTGTGGTGGCGGTCTTTGGTAGCGAAGGTGGTCTTTGGTTATGCTAAGTTGCTAACGTGCAGTTTATGGTCTCCTCTTACATTGGTGGCGGTTCTACTCCTCTGGTGGTTGTTTTGAATCCGGTGGTGGTGGCGGTAGGGTGGAGAGTCTTTGAGGTGTTGGTTACGGTGGTATGATGGTGTTGGCGGGAAAGGAATAGGAAATGTTTGATTCGAAGAAGATGATGGCGGTTCTGTTAGGGTGGTGTTGGACGAGAGAAATCTTGGACTGGAGAAAATGGAGGAAGTTGTTTTTAATTAAAAGGGTATTCGGTCTCTTCACTCCCTGAAATCTGAGAAATCAAATCTTTTTCTCAAATTGAAAAATTTTGTTAGGTTTCAATTGACAAAAAAGTGGCCATATAAGGGTCTCCCTCCCTACGGGCCCTTCGGGCCCTCCGGTCGGTCGGCCCAATTATCAGTTCATTCTTGGGTTAATGGAAGAAAGAGAGAACGTGCAAGAATTTTCTAGACTGAATAAGAAAGGAATAGAGATAGGGTTAGCACTGGGAAAGAACTGGGTTTCTGTCACTCTGAGTTCGATTTGAGGAAGAATAAGAAAGAAGGGAATAGAGATAGGTAGATGAAAAGGCCGGTTTCCATTATACCCCTAATATGTTTTAAAATAACAAAAAAATAGGCAGGAGGAAAAAACAATACAAGGGTTACTTTGTCTTTTCAATATAAGGCGGGTAGGGTAGGATAATTTCGAGGTTTACCCGTCACCCTACCCATTTAAGGGCGGATAAAAAATCTCTAATCCGTCACCCTACCCGCCAAATAGTGGGTAGGATAGGATACGGTTAAAATATTGGCGGGTACGGTAGGATTGGCAGATATGAGTAGGGTATGTGCACCCCTAGAAAGGATTTCTTAGCCCTTGATCTTGTATATATGAACAAAAAATTCGGATGCGCTAAATCCCATTTGTTGAAGATGAACTCAAAGTGATGCCGTGTTGAATCGTCTCTTGAATCTAGAATAACATGTCATGAAACAACCAACAAAGATTGAACAAATCACCATCAAAGTGAAAAAATATTCGTTCTCCAAGCGAAGAAAGGATCGCCCAAAAAACGAAGATAAAATCACCAAAATGGTGAAGAAATGTGTCAAAAGACACCCCAAAAGAAAGAAAAGCATCCTATTCCATTAGAAAATCTACTAAACAGAGAAAAACAATTGTCCTTGCTCAGATCTGGTCCAAAAGGACCAAACATGAGCAATATGATGGTGACGGCTACTAGGGTATCAAAAAAAAAAACTTTTTAGAGAGAAAAAAAAAAGTGAAAAATTCGGTAAATGAAGAATAGCTCTCCTCGATGATTTAATAAACTGTCTTAAATAATATTTTCAGCCGATCCCAAATCGGGGACAACGTATCAAATTAATAATTCGCTAAAATTATAGAATAATTCATTTTTAATTACCTATGTAAACCCCATATGAAATCTTATACAGTAGAACCCCCGTAAAATAATAGGGTCGGGACCGACAAGATTTATGATAATTTATTAATTTATCAAGATGTTGTTTAATTCTAGAAAAGTAATCAACAAAATGAACCAATACACCTTATTCCATTGCAAAAAAAAAATTCGTCAGTGTAAGATTCATTCAATGGATGACAACTCATCGAAGAATGCAAGTGAAGCTTTAGATAATGTAGGAACTAGAGAATTACAAAATTTAATCAATAGATTGAATTATCACTGTGGAATGAATGTTGAATTTCTTTTAAACTACCGTCAAGAGGATATTATTTCATGATTGACGAAGAAATAATTAAGAGCGTCATGGGAAAAATACAAAAGTAATAATGTCGAAGATGAAAGTGTAGTTCTGAGCTACATTCTCAGAAGAAACGATCAAAGCTGCAAAGATATTGGTTTTTATTGCATCAGGAACCGACAACACCAAAAACTCTTCTAATGTTAAGAAAAATCCAAGATGAAATTCAATGTGACATTAATTTTAAGAAAAACCAAGTCACGGTTGAATCATACTCTATAGAACAAACGTAAAACTAATATACATTGGAGATTTATTAATTTATATATTCAAAGGGACCTATAGAAAGACATAAAAAAATTATTATTATATAAATTTAACGAACTATTAATTTAGCGCGTAATATTTATTAATATATCGTGGATTAATTTGTAGGGGTTCTACTGTAAATCAATAATTCATTATATATATATATATATATATTAAATAAATCAGTAATTTATGGAAATTTTTTTAAAAATGATTCAATCTTTGTTTTTTTTTTTTTTGTTAAAATCAATATCACACTCATTTAACATCCATAATATAATACATGAACACAAGAAGCATAATATGTTGTGTTAGAAACAACAATAATAAAAATAAGTTGAATAAGCACAAGTGATACTTAGATTTATTTGCAGCAACTTGGTGGTAGAATCATGTCGAGTAGCATGTGAAACAAAAATAATAAAGGCGTGTATTAGATACGCTGGCCTAAAGACAATATCGCATGTTACTCCTTTAAACAGAGAGATGATATAGCTTCATCGACGAGTTGTCTCCAGAATACAACTATCGTTAGTGTTCCTTATTGTAGCATACAAGAGGACGCCCTGAGAACTTGGCAGTGAAAACAACTTATTGAAACCTCCTTGTTCCACACAAAAACGTAGATAAAATGGAAGAACAAAACTTCTTTTTTCTTTCTCTCCTACTCTCATTTCCTTCTAAAAATAGAGCAATTAGTGTTAAGTTGCTACTCACTCAAAAATAGGAAAACCAAAACAAATAAAAGGAGAAAAAGAACCTTCTTTGTTTTCTCGTTTTCTCTTTTTCTCCTACTCACAGTTTTTCTCCTCTAAATAAATAAAGATGAAGACTTTTTGCTTATAGTGTATTCAAATCGCTAAAAGCAAGAAGAGAATCTTGCATGTGTATGACAAAGTAAAAATGACAAGCTTTCTCATGCGTACATGGAAAGAAAAAGATTGAGAATCTCATGAGTGATTTTGTAAGAAAAGTAGTGTCCAACTTTTGTCATGCATAAGAAAACAAAAGATAAAGAATCTCATGAGTGGAACAAAACCAAGAGAAAGACAAGATTCTTAGGAAAAGTTGTGTCATAAAGCATGTGGGAGACAAGAGAATATTCCCACAAACAAAAAAAGTGGCATCATGTAAATGCTTTATTTATTCACAAAACTAATTTTCCAACAATCACCCACATGAATGATAAAACACGAGAAAACATAAGACATCAAAATAGGCCAAGGTGTCGTAAAGATTAAACCTTAACTTAGTGAGAAGTTACCGTAACTTCTTGTTGTAACGGTGAACGCAATGTCTTGAACCGCCAACAATGAATGCAATTCGTAAATAACATCCATACTTGATGCCTCAAACGAAAGTCGCCAAGCTCTTGCGGTTTTGCCCATTTTGGTCGTGGGCCAAATCCCAGTCTTAAATGAATGTCTCTAAAGAATCATCTCAAATTCTCATTGGAAGCGGCCCCCACTTCCAACATCCACATAGGTGGGTCCATCATGAGTGTCCTACAACACCCTACTTTAAGAAAAGCTATGGAACCCATTAAAATCTCAACAGATCATCATATCTCATGCAGGTATCACTATCACACAGTTACACCATGGGAATGGACAAAGATAGTGTTGTCTCAATATCACCATAACTTAGTTGTCTCATTGAACCTTGACATTGAAGATCCATTCACAAGATTGAGTATCCTTCATAGTGATTTATTTATGAGCTTAAGTCTCATCCCCCTTGATGTGGATCTAACTACCTCTAGATAAACCTTTCGTCGAAGAATCTGCAATATTATTATCTTTGGATCTTACGAAGTCAAGAAACTACCAGTAGAGAGTAGTTGCTTTACTGTCTTGCGCATTCTTCGTATATGTCTAGACTTTCCGTTGTATAAACTGTTCTTTGCACAACCAATAGCAGCTTGACTGTTACAATGGATCGCGATGAATGGCATGGACTTGGGCCAGAGTGGAATCCCTTCTAAAGAAGTTCTTTTTCCATTCATCTTCCTCTTATCTTGATTTTTCCAAGGCTATAAACTATGACTCCATAGTGGATCAAGTTACACTTGTTTGTTTGGAAAACTTCCATGACACATCATCAAGCATGAAGATGTACCCGTTTGTGGATTTTGAGTCCTCTAAGTCTTGCATACAGTTGGCATACAACACCCTTCCAGCACAACAAGATTCTTCTAAAACTTAAGCAAAAGTTTGAAACGCCTCTCAAGTAGCACTAAACTCGTTTGAGAGAATTCCCGGTGTTGATCCCGCCGTGGTTGCAAGTGTACTGCCAAACTACTCACAACAGTAAGTAATACCAAGTTTTATATAATTAATCAATTACAAAAGACTGCTAATTACGCAAAAAATACTCAAAAGTTGAGAAACACCGTCACCCTTGTTCTTTATCAAGTTACAATATCGCAAAGAGTAGAAGCAGGTGTATTCTTAGCGCGATTAAATTTCTTTAGTACAGTTTCGAGAAAATGTAATTGTCTAAGACTATATTCATCATAGGTCTCTCTGATTTCCATCCCTAAGATTACATTAGTAGGGTCTAAGTCTTTCATGTCAAAATTATAATTTAGCATGCTTTTAGTGGTCTTAATAAAGTCAATGTTACTACCAAATATGAGCATATCACCAACATGCAGGCATTCAATAACATAAGCATCATCCACAAATTTAATGTAAGGACATTTATTAAATTTATTAATCTCAAACCACTAGATATCATTACATGATCAAAATTTTATGTATATGTTTCAAACCATACATAAATCTGATCAATTTGCATACTTTGTTCTCACAACAAAAACCTTTAGGTTGGTACATATAAATTTCTACGTTCAGTTCACCATTTAAAATTGCAGTCTTAACATCCATCTCGATGTATATATTCAAATTACGAATAAAAGCAATAATAATCATCATCCTAATGTATGATTCTAGTGACAGGTGAATAAGTTTAAAAGAAATTTATTGCTTACTTTTTGGTTATAACCTTTATCCATAAACTTACTAGGTATTTCTCTACAGTCCCATATGTACCAACGTCTCCTTTTGAAGACTATTCAGGACAACATATAACTTCCTTGTGGGTTCAATGTCCAGACTCTACCATAAGAGTCACATAGACAGGACTAAAACTTGTCTTAGTTGCTACTCTCTCGCTTTTACTAGGTTCAGTCTCAACATCTTGAGAAGGGTTTGACTAGTCGAAGGAACATATGCGAGACTGTCATGGACCCTTTTTTCGAGGTCCAATCCTCAAAGGAATTATATGTTCAAAAAACAAAGCATCTCTAGATTGCACTACAGTGTTCATACCAATGTTATCAATGTCAAATCTTATGACCGTTAACCTATATGCACTATCATGCTCGGGATAGGTTAAGAATACAATACACAAACCATTATCTTAATTAGGTCAAAATTTTGATTTGCTTGGGAGGCGAAGTAGTCAATCCACCCACACATTTTAGGTATACGGGTCAAGAACACAAAAAATAGGTTATGCACTTTGTAAAATCTTCTTGAGAGGTAAAAATAAATATTTTTATTTTACATCCCCACAATTATCGAGATTTCTTAACATGTTATGATATTGTGTCATTCAACACTCGCCGCATAATCAAATCATAGTATTCTTCCAACATTATGATTTAACATGTTCATGTATTCATTATCAATTAATCGCATACGAGTTTCACTTTATTTATTAATTCCACGTTTTCTATTATGCTTGTAGTTCAAAACATTGCATGAACTTATTTACAAATATCATATCCCATAGTAAGGTAGATAACAATTATAAATTATTTTTAAAGCACAACGCATATGTGGAGAACGAAAATGTAAATATTTTTACATATTTTCCTTTAATTGCTTTGATAGTTGAGTTTCTCAAAGAAATGTTTTTATACCTTGGTCCTTTTGGTAGAAGACTCACACGTTTCTTCTGGAGCACGCATTCTAGCACTCCCAGTATTAACCAACCTTCTTGTTGGATTTAGTAATTGTACCTATATTAGATTCGAGCAATCATTAGTAGGTCACAAAAGATTGGTAATTAAAACCATATGCTTTGTGTATTCACAAATCAATTTAAGTACACAAACTTCTTGTTGCACCACAATCGTTAACCAAACATGTGATTTAAGTAAAATTGTTGTTACACAAACATATATAATCCAAGTGATTTTGACCATAAACAAAGTTGATATACAACTGATCAAAATCATATTATTCCTTGACAAAGTAATACAAATATACTTCTACAAAAGATTATTGCTCATGTCATAGGAATCGGTTGCTAGCTACATGCTGAAGTTATCATGAGAATTAAATTTCATCTAAATATCCTCTAAGTAATCACTACTACAGGTTACCAAGATATGTCCAAAGTGATAATAGTCACTAATCAAAGGTTGTCAGACATAATCAATAGATTACACACATTTCACATTTTATGGACAACATGCACAACAATTTTCAAAATACCTTATCTATCAAACCGCATATCCAAATTAGATAAATCAAAAAGGGGTTTAAATATAAGATCCAGAACAAAATATATAATTTGGACCAACATTTCCAAAAGCTCATAGTTATGCCAGAAAGAGTTAATTTTTCAGCAGACTATTTTCTGCCCGTCAGAATTTTCCAGAAATGTTTCATAGTTTTGTAAAATACCAAATAAATACTTTTGTAACTCCAAAAATTATGAAATTTAATGGGGATATGAATCAAGATATCTACTACATCGTGTTAAAAGGAGTAAAAAAAAATATTTATGAGTAAAGAGATAAACACAAGACTCTACAGATCAATAATATTTTAATTTATGTTTGTTTTTCACTAAAAAAGATGAACATATTTAGTTTTCCAAAGTTAGTAACCATTTACAAATCAATCAATCATTCAATTTTTTTTGTTATTGAAGCTAAATACTTTATGACTCTTGTGAATATCAATATTATGCGGAGCATGTGTCACGGTTTCAGTGGCCGCATGCAAGATAATCAGAGTGCAATTTCGCTACACAGAAGAACCCGAGTATGTGAGACACCTTCGGATCTCTTTATCTTATCCCAAGAAGGGATACCTCGACGGTCAAGATAGAAAAGTAAAGCCTAGTCTACAGAGAGGCAGCTGGCGAAGGGACAGAGGTAGATGACATATCTAATCAGCATTAAATACAGATATCTCTTATCTACATGCTTAATCAAAGCACGTGGAGAGAGATGAGGTGGTAGAGTCTGATTGGCAAAGGTTAGCGGTGAACAGAGGTACAATCTATACTGAGGCTGGGAAGTTCCCCAAGGAACGGGTCACCCGAGGTGGCGTAGTCCTCGACGGAGAAAGCATGCGGTGAACGAAGGTACCATTTGTACGTAAGGTATATCGAGAACGATGGATCCAAAGATAACAAAGATATACCCGGGAGTGTATGGATATAAATACCAAGCTTCACCAACAAACCAGGGTCATTCAATACCAAGGAGAAGAAGATCTAGTCTTAAGCTTATACCTCTTTAATGTTTAGAACTTAAGTATTTACTTCAACTTGAGTTCTCTCTATTACTTTGGGAAGCATTTAAGATCTTTTTAACCACCACAACTTAATAAAAACAATCACTCATTACCCCGTGGAAGTAGAAAAAATTCGAACCACGTAATCTCTTGCGTCTCATGATAAATTAGTAGCATTTACATTATATTTGTGTTCTTCGTTATTATTGTGATCTTGAATACCTTTTATTACTTAGCATTATCAGTTCAACAGAGATATCAATACTGCTTAGTACACGATTCAACGTAGACTATTGGAAAATTAGTAGTCACAACTCTTTCCACTAAACTTTGTAGTTTGATTGGTTGACAATACTTTTCTTTATTGTTGTTACAAAATTAAACTAGCGCATTATTGTCTTGAGATTGTTGTGTTAGTAAGTTGAATAAGCACAATTGCTACTTAGCTTTATTTGGAGCAACTTGGTGGATGAAGACTTTTTTCTTATAGTGTATTCAAATCGTTAAAAAAAAAAAAGAGAATTTTGCATGTGTATGACAAAGGAAAAATGACAAGCATTCTCATGCGTACAATGGAGAAAAAAAGATTGATAATCTCATGCGTGCTTTTGTAAGAAAAGTAGTGTCCAAATTTTGTCATGCATAAGAAAACAAAAGATAAAGAATCTTATGAGTGGAAAAGTATAGACATGCATATGCACAAAACAATGAGAGAAATTAGACAAGATTCCTAGGAAAAGTTGTGCCATGAAGTATGTGGGAGACAAGATAATTCCCACGAACAAAACAAACTGGCATCATGTAAATATTTTATGTATTAACAAAACTGAGTTTTCCAACATAATATTTTATTTATTCACAAATCATGTGGGAGACAAGATAATTGATGGATCTTATAAAATGGCTACTTAATATGCATTTAACGATAAAGCAAAATGGGAGTTTGAAGGGTTATTTGAAAATTTCAATATTATAAAGTATTTAGAAAATAATTATTTGATAATAAATTTATATGTATATTAATAAGATATTAATTTATATTTAAATTAAAAATTCGTTATTTATGTATATTTAATTTCTACAAACGACTAAATGTCGGTAGAGTCGTACAAAACTTTGGTTGGTAACCTAGCAACAAGCTGAGCACCAACCCCTTTTTGAATAGCAACCCCTAATCTATAAAAATTCGTTTATCAGTAAATTAATATCTTGTTTAATTGATAAATTTTGGGGGTCCCAACAACATTAACCTTCTCAACACCTTCTCTAATCATCTTTAAACTATTGCATAATTCAAAACAAAAAAATTTGTAAAATGTTGTCAAGTTCGCAGCAAAAGTCATCTTAAGCTTTCCATAGAGTTTGTGGCCCAAAATATTCAATGAATAAAGATGAGTGTAAATGTAGAAATTATGTATATTTTATATTTGATCTTATTAATGGTGCCCAACAACAGCAAGCAACCTTTTGTTGCTATATCATGATGATTGATGTTACCAGCATCTTCTGAAAAAAAAAAAAATCTCAGTATCATGGTACCTCCATCTGTGTAGTTATCAGTATGATTGATGTTACAAGTAGCATGGTAAGTCTACATGTGTAGTTTATATGCACGACTTGTCGTAAGCATGGATAAAGGAGAAACTTTGGCGTCGGGCTTGAGCCAGTGGTAAAACCCCCAGCCATTCCCAAATGAAAAAAGGGTCGCGATCGGCTTGGAGAGTCAGCGATAATACGAATAGTAGGTGAGAGCAGTACTCAAATGGCTGACCGCTTGGGAATTCCTCATGTACCTTTATTTGATTGAAAACCAACCATTTCGATAGGAAATAGCGGGAACAATACCATGATGGGTGACTACTTGGAAAGTCGCAACAAGAACCGTATACATCAGAGATGGTGAACGGTGCAGCTCCTCTACCACCTCCACCTCAGGAGAGGAAGTTAGGAGAGTTGACATCTCCATGCTTAGATTCGCATCCTCTGTGCATTACAATCACCAGCCTAGTGGAAATGAAGTCGAATCACATTCACCATTTACCGAAGTTCAAGGGACTTCTGGGTGAAGATCCAAATTGTCATCTTCAAAGTATTTCAACACAAGATGACAAGTATTAGGCAAGGAACCGAACACAATGACATGGCTATGCTGCAAGCTTTTCCATTTTTGTTGACACATTTAGCAGAAGAATGGTTATATTACCTTCCTACATGGAGTGTTACAACATGGACCGAGATGAAAAAGCTATTTCTAGAAAAGTATTCTCTTGCTTCTAAGGCGTCTGCTGTTCGTTAAGAGATTAGTAACATTCTACAGATTACAGGGGAATCTCTTTACGAATACTAGGAGAGATACAAGAGATTGGTGGCAAGCCGCCCACGCCACAATATATCATCAACACTTATTATTCAATACTTATATGAAGGATTACTTCTATAATAAAGGAATTTAATTGATGCAGCTACCGGTGGTTCACTTACTGAGAAGACGATTTCGCAGGAAGCTAGTTTCATTAAGAGTATGGCATCGAATGCTCAACAATTTTATATAACTCATGACTCAAATGTCAGAAGAGTTAACGAGATGTGACAATTTCCAAATACATAGCACCGGTTGATTACTATTAAAAAGGAAATACATCGTACAACTTATGTATTAGATCCATCATACCAGAGGAGGCTGAGGTTAATATTGTATTCCCTAATCATAGGCCAAGGTATGACCCCTAATCTAATACTTATAATTCAGGTTGGAAAGATCACCCAAATTTCAGCTATGCAAATCAACAAGCTGCGGTTTTTAACCCTTATGGGAGACAAAGTGGATTTCAACAACCACAATTCCTACCACAATCACAGCCTCAACCTCAACAACAGAGTCAAAGCTCAAATATAGAGGAGATGATGAAAATTATGATGCAAAAGCAAGATGAAAACTCTCGGCGTCAGGATGAAATTATGCACAAACAGGATATGACTACAAAAGACTTGCAAAAACAGATAGGACAATTGGCTACAAATTAATATGAATCAACTAAAAGCACAGACTTCGAATAAATTATCATCACAAACTTTTTTGAATCCAAGAGAGAATATTAATGCAGTGCTTTTGAGGAGTGAGAAGCAAACCAAAGAGCCAAAACAACAAAAAAGGTTAGTCACGACTTGGAAGAGGAAGTAAAGTTGGAAACCGTTCCAAAGGAAAAGCCAACCTCAACCGGCAAACCTAAGGACATGGTTACTACTTTTACCACGCCACCTCCTTATCCTAGTCGCTTTGCGAAGTCTAAGAAGCAAGTTCAAGATCGGGAGATTTTGGATATTTTTCGCAAGCTACAAATCAACATCCTATTTATTGAATCCATCAGATTGGTACCCAGGTATGCCAAGGTTCTGAAGGATTTATATACAAAGAATGAGAGGTTCATTCCTAATGAAATCACTCAGGTGGGCGAGAGTGCTTCTTCTATGTTACTAAAGAAGATGCCTGCGCAAAGTTCAAAGATCCCGAGGGTTTCACCATGCCAATTACTATTGGTACCATGAGGTTTGAGCGTGATTTACTTGATTTGGGAGCTTCCATAAGCGTTATGTCACCGATATTTATGATTCTTTGAATTTCGGGCCATTAAAAGAGACAAGGATGACCATTCAATTACCAAACAAGTTTAACATATATCCGAAAGGATTTGGTAGAAGACGTGTTAGTTCAAGTTAATGAGTTAATCTTTCCGATTGACTTTTATGTTGTGGATATGCAGGATGGAAAAAATTGTTCATCAACTTCGTTACTTCTTGGTAGAACGTTTATGAAAACTGCAAAGACGAATATTGATGTCGATAGTGGAACACTTACTATGGAGTTTGATAAAGTTATTATAAGTTTTAATATTTTTGAAGCAATGCGGTTTCCAAGTGATGTCCACTCTGTTTTCTCTATTGGCGTTGTTGATTTGTTAGATCATAAGTTGTTTGATGACCGTGGGAGTAAGTTAGGCGCCCATGGTTTACCACTTTTGGATGTGGACTTGAGTGCTGAATTCATGGAAAATTGTGGTACTTTTGCACCATAAGAGAAATTCCAATGTGATACTTCTACTTATATACCTTTGCCCATTACTAATGAAATTGCTTTATATTTTGTTGTGCATGCACTCAAATTAGAACCTAAGCTCCTTACCATTTAAAGTATCCCTACTTGGGTGATGGGGAAAAGTACAAGGAATTATGGGAGGATCAACGAGACAAAGTGGATGTAGACTCCCTTGAGTTTCAATATTTACTCCCTCTGGAGAAGTAATGTGAAAGAATGCCAAGTATGGCTGACGACTTCAAACCAAGCGCTGAATGGGAGGCAACCCATAGGTTTTGTATCTTAATCCCTTTTATTTGTAGTTATCATATCCTATTTGCATCCCCATGTTTAATTTCATTGAGTCCGGAATATATTTTAGAAGGAAATTTTGACGAATACCTTTCTGTCAGAAAAACTCAGACTGAACGTAGTTCAGTCCAGAGACCATAGCTGCCAGACCTTTTATCGAAATACTGTGCCATTTTGACACTTTGTAGAAAGACTTAGGCGAACAACTTATGTGAAATATTGGTATTTTTCAAAATCCCTGACCAATTAATACAATTTTTCGTTTTATCTGCTGTTACGTCAAAATTCAGAATTTCGGTTTTACACATTGAGGACAATGTGAAGTTTAAGTATGGGGGAGTGTTTTCATATTTTACATATAGAGTTCTTAGCCTTTTTGAGTCGAATTTTTCATTTTTTTTGTATATATTTGAATAAAACCTCCAACTTGTAGAGATTTTAGAGTCACTAGCATACTCCTAGCTATGCTTACATAAGGAATTCTCACTGAAATAATGGGACTTAGAAGTGATAGAGAATACTACACATGAGGTGTTATTAATCTTTGCGAGAAGTCATTTACTATTTGTGGCTCAACTTAACCATGTCGGTGGCGAATTAGGTGCAAGGGGAAATGCATTATTAGAGAGTTGATCAACCTTAGTGGAGACTACCTATTTTCACATCAACATAGGCACCAGACCTTCAATTCTTTTAGCTGACTAAAAATCTTTATTTTGAGTGTGTGTCACCGTATGTTAATTCCTGGTAGAATAGTGAGCTACCCAACTTCACACCATTTTCAGCACTATTTTTGATCTTTTGAGTGCTAAGTTTGTCAATCATGAGGGTGACATATAGATATAAAAACCACCTTCTTGTAGTTTGATTTGCAGTTAGCACCATTCTTTCTCTCGCCAACAACAGGTCCATAGAAACACACAATCATCATCAACAAGCGGAGCGACATCAAAATCTACAAGGAAAGTTGAAGACGTTTGAGGTTTGCAAGAAACAATACAAAGAAGAGCAAATTTCATATCCAAGGAAAGCAACATACAATGAGCATATTTTTATATACATGTTGATGACTTAGCGTGATTATATATCCAAGTTGAAGACTTATTTACAAGAGCTAAGAAAATCAAAAGACGAGATTATTGAAGTTTATGATACGAAGACATTACAAGTTATGAAGATCAAAGTAGTAAAGTACTTCTTTCATGTCCATGTTAATTTTAATTTCGTTATTATTTTTGTAGTTGCAATCTTTTTGTTATTCAAAAAAAAATGAAAAGAAAAGAAAATACAAAAACATTTTGTATTTAAATTTTGTGGTTAAGTTGTTATTTGTTCAATAAATCCATCAGGAAGAAAAGTCTACAAGGAAGTTTCAAGCAACAAGGAAACTAAAGATAAATATTAAAAAATTTCAAAGTTTCTATGAAGTTCAATAGTTTATCATCAACACTTGAAGCCGAAGACGAAACCAAGAAGATGAAGAAGAAGAGCCGAAGACATTTTTATTGGATGTTATAAGATTGATTCTATCATTACTGTTGATCGGATGTAAAGGTGAGTGAGTACTCCCATCCTTTCAATAGTGGTTGATTTCATTTCTTAGAGATCATCAGAAAAATATTTTTTATGATCACGATCTTGTGGGGTCTCCAGAAATAATTCAGAAGGTTTCCTTCCTACCATTCGGCGTGTGCAGTATTTCTTTCTTCATTCCCTCCTGTGCATATGTGTGAGATTAGAAAAGCGGTCTTTTGAGTGCAATTATAATAATACCTTATTTGTGAGGCATAAATCGAAACATTCGATCAAACTCTGTGATGACATCGCTGCGGTTATCCGGCAGTGTGGGGTTTTCAATGGGCATCGCTGCGGTTACCCAGCAACGACTTCCCAGGAGGTCACCCATCCCTGGATTACTCATGTACGAGCACGCTTAACTGCAGAGTTTTCAGCCAACTCTGGAGCATATTGTGCTGAAAATGCCTCGGTGTTAGGAAAGGAAAAACCATTACTTATATTCCATTCGGCCAACCACTGCCGAAATCGGGTATTACAATACCACCACATTAAATTGGAGTCGTCCTTGACCCCAAAATATATCCAAGCCAATATCTCCGACGTTCCCCACCCCTCATGAGATAAGCACCTGGAACAACCCCGTCCAGTGTACCTTCCCACCCTCGGCAGGTGACCCGTCGTCGGCTCTGATACCATTTTTAATGACCCGTCCCTTCACTGATACTGTCCCCACTTAGCCACTGCGGTTATCCGACAGTGTGGGGTTTTTAACGGGCATCGCTGTGGTTATCCAACAGCGACTTCCCAGGAGGTCACCCATCCCTGGATTACTCCCATACAAGCACGCTTAACTACAGAGTTTTCTGCCATCTCTGGAGCCAATTGTGCTGAAAAGGCCTTGGTGTTAGGAAAGGACAAACCATTACTGATTTTTCTTGGATTTCTTGGTATCATTTCGAAGAGGACGAAAAGATGAAGCCAACGACGAAATAATGGAGTCATTTCGACGTCGTATGAAGGTTTAATGGGCGTTTAAAGCAAGTCAAAGTTTGCGAAGATATAAAAGAACATAATGTTTGAAGGCACTCGCCTGAATTACTCAAGGCATCCAATAAAAGGATTTGAACTGTCAGTCTTGTACAGATATTCTACTCATGGATACCACCATCATCTTCTTCACCATTCACGACCAATTCAAGATTTATGCCGTTGAGTTTGGTTTGTTGCTCGAGAGAAGATGAAAAAGATCAGAATGGTGGCTTTGTTCATGGTTGATGTTGTTGATGGCAGTGATAGAGAGACTTGAGTAGTGTTTGATGGTGATAGCAGGGATATTGTCTGCTGTCGAAGTTGGTGTGGAGAAGGAATGATGTTGATCATGGTCACTGTAGTAATAGAAGAGATGGAATTACATTGCTTCCATTGGCAGTTGACGGAGATGATAAGAGTTGGGTTGCAGTCGAGGTTCAATTTCAAATGAGTTAAATTGGTGGTGATCATGCTGGATAATTAGAAAAGTCAACTTCGGTAATGGATGGAATGCGGGAATGATGATGGCAGTTGGTGAACTCGAGTCTGCCATGGAAGTCGGGGAGATGGATCTGAGTTAGGGGTATTTGAGCTCGAGAAAATAGAGAATTAGCGGTTGACTGAGATGTTGTTGTTGTTACTTTGGTTGATTGATGAGTCAGGGAAAAAGTCATGGTTTCTCTGTGATGTTGGTTAAGGCTCAGATGGAGTTTGAGTTAGGAAATGAGAAAGAACGAAGCTGAGGCCGAGCTTACAAAATCCAGAAGAAAATATTTCCCACGGTGACCAGACTGTCAATGAGAAGACGAAAAGAAAAGCGAAAATTCATGGAGTTTAAAAACTCACGGAAACCAGAGTGTCCGTGGATGGCTGGGGCCGAGAATGAAAATTTAGGGAAAAAATATTTTCACGGAGTGGTCTATATCCGTGAGTCTCGGAGGGAAAAACTGAAAACCTGTAAATTTGGAAACTCTCGGAGGCTTGTCTGTCCATGGAAAAAGCCAGGCAGTTAACGGAATACGTAGTCAGTTACCCATAAAGGACGGTTGGGAGAATGGAGTTGGGCTGGATTTTAATAGTTTGGTAGCCCAATCAGTTGTGGATATAATTCACACGACCGATACTTAGCCGTGACATGCTTATGCTAGTTTGGCGAGTTTCTGGCAAAACTAAAACAAAACCCCATTATGACATTTTGACAACTAAATCTCCCTGCTTTTCATGGGAACGACCTTGACTTCCATTATATTACTAGTTAATTAAGTGAATTTAAGATCACAAATTTGATTGCTTTGGGTTTAGAAAACATGTGGATGATATTGGTCAAAAATGATTTATGTTGTGTTTAGAATGTCACTTGTGTGTTTCTCATAAGAAATGTAGCCGTTACAAAATATTGTCGTTATATGCCTGTTAATTTTCTGAAATCCTAAATTTATCCAACGAATATTTTAAATTCTTTATGAATACTCTATATTTCATTCAATTCAATCACACACCTCATCTAATACTCCATATTTCATTTCAATCACACCTCCTCTACACTGAAAATGGATTTCCCTCACTTCACTTGATAAGAAAATATTGCTTTTATTCGATGTTGGATAGATGTTGCAAATGATGAAGGTAGAAATCTAACCATTGAGTATCTTCGAGAAAGTGTGTTAAAAAGGTTCGTAGCATCACGTAATGAAAATTTAAGAACCAAAATGAGCCTTAAACGTAGATTTCCCTTCATCAAGAAGGATGTATGAAATTATCTAAGTTTTGTGGATGACTCACATGATAATCCAAGACTGACAAATGAAGAACTAGTAAGTATCTTAATAATGTTGTCTTCATTTTGAATGGTTCCACCATAGTTTAATTGAAATCATATTAACTAACTTGTTGTTTATCTGTTGTTCCAAAAAACTATGACACATTTCAAATTTGTTAAAGAAAATGGAAGAGAGATTACGCGGGATAAATGCTATGAACTATATAACAGGGGTGTATTGGATCAGGTTTATATAGATAAAAATAAATATCAGTTTTACTTGAATCTAATGGATTTATAATGTTTCTAAAAAGAATCACGTATATTTATAGATATATAACTTTTGATTAATTATGATTAATTTAGATTTACAAAAAGTAAACGAATTACTAGTTGAAAAAAATCAAGGTTATCATGTTGAGATGGGTGGTGGTGGTTGGCTGTCGGTGTCGGTGGGTGCTGGTGGTGGTTGATGATCGGTGTTGGTGAGTGATGGTTGGTGATGGAAAAACGTAGCATGCTGTGACAAAAAAAAAACCAAAAAAAAAAAAAAAAATCCATAAGAATCTATGAAACTCTTGTGGTTTGGGTTGAGATTAGTATGAGATAATAACAAACATATTTTCACTACAAATATCCATAAAAATCCTAATATATCTTGCTCGTCAACTATCCTAAGGAATCTTAGATGAATTGAATACCTAGGATAGTTGTGGAATCTAAAAAAATTCAAATTGAATACCATGGATATAATGATTCCTTACGTATCCTAATCGACTACCTATGAGTTTTTAGGATTGTTAAATATCCATACAAATCCTAATCCAATACACTCCTATAAGATTCATTTTTGTGGATTTAATCTATTTTGGTTGCTTTAATCCAATGTAGATGTTATTTTATAGTTATTAAACCGGGTTAATTAAATGAAAGTCTAAATGTAATGAGTACCGATTAATAAAATAAAAGTTAAAATTTTAAATTCTAAAATTTTGGAATTAATTAATATTACTACCAACCATCAGGGGTTTGCCCAATTGTTCAGGAGCCTGACTCTCAAATAGGAGGTAAACGGATCGAGTTTCCTCTCAAGAGTTTGAAGATTTCCTGAAATTCTCTTCTTGTATATATACTTATAACTTAAATGCGGAAAATGGCCCGAGTTGGCTCAAAGGAGTAGGCTCGGTGACTACGTTGCCAGAGGGGCAGAACTATGCCAAGTTACCAAAAATAATAAATAAAAAATTACTACCTTATTTGTTACAAGATATAAACTTAAGACAATAAAACTTTGGGGTATTCAGCGTTTGGTACCCAGCAAATGTCTAATACCTAGCTTTGGTACCCAATATTTGAAATATTAAGGGTTGGTACTTAAATTTGACGTTGACCATCAAAGTCAACGTTTGACTAATTTATTTTCTATTTTATAGCTTATTACTATTATTAATAATCATTTTCCATATTTACCCTTGAATATGAACCGATCCATACTATCTTGTTTGGTATTTCAATCTGAACCAGCTCAGGAATCTGGTATCTATGCCAAATGGCCAACAATAGTAAAGATGGTCTCAGTCCTGCTGGGATTCGAAATATCAGGGGAACTCTTACCAAATAGATCGGTGATGTCCATTGAATACAAATCACCCAAGGGACTTTAGTTCATCGGTGAAATTGATGACGTGCTACATGCAGAAGACTTCAAGATCAACTCATATTATCTGAACCATATTATCTAAATCTTGCCTCTGACATACACATCTTTCCATGTACCGTTTAATCTCCATTAACAACTCATCTAAAACACCATCATTTCAACACTACCACCAACGCTCATCTCACACCCTTAACTGCACTGTCAATCATCTCCAATATCATCTGCCTAAAATAATTTCATCGAAATCCTGTTCAGTTTTATCACCCATTCATATGTTGTTTCAAATTCAGAAACCCTAGTTTCAAATTTGAGGAAGAAAAAAAGCAAGCCTAATATGTGACTCTCAATTTTACAATTAAACTAAAATTGAACCTTCATAATTTCAATTTAAAATAAACCTAAGATTCATCAATCCCTACCAAGTTTCACTTAAACAGAATCAGATAGATAAACCCTAATTAAACAAATCTGAATTACCTTTTTCTTTTGAATTTCTAATCAACCACTCCAATCGAATTCAACACCATCAACCATACCTAATTAAACTCTTAGTCTCTCGATCTCGGTCTCAAGATCATCCTCACATTCATCTAGAGTTCTCAAAAAAACTAATCCGGCCCCTTCACTGCTTAGTCTCTAAATTGCACCATCGATTCTTCATCATCAACAGCCACACTTTGTACTTTATCTATTCTTTCTCATTACATGATCAACTCATCCACAACAATCTCCATCACCGAAGTCTTCAGCAGAGAATCGATTAGCAGAGGAAAAGAGAAGAAAAAGAAGAAAGAAAAAGAGAATAAAAGAAATACTTTTCCTTCGATTTAAATAATAAATACAATAAAGGATAGAGTAGTAAATTCGATAATTTAATATGGGAAAATTTTAAAAACAAATAAAATAATTCGGTCAAATGGAGTCATTACTAGTCAACTGTTGGTCAAGGTACCAACCCTTAATATTGTGAATATTGGGTACCAAAGCTAGGTATTGGACATTTGCTGGGTACCAAACGTTAAATAACCCTAAAACTTTAATATAAACTAAATAAAAAAAAAAATCTTTGGCGTCTTAGTTATCTTTATTTGGCACGATCGTGAACTGTTTTCCTTTTGTTTTTATAATAACTTCGGTTGTTTACTTTTAATCTAGAGCTTTTATTTAGATTTTTATTTACCTTTTAACAGAACATTTTCTTGGATTAACTTTTAAAACTCACACTTCTATTTTATTATTTTCAATTTCTTTTAAAATTACCATATCTATATATCTTAGAAACAATATCTTCAAGTGTAGCATCCGAAATTTGTAATAAGTTTACGAGACATTTCTGAATTTAAAACACCCGAATAAACTAAATGAAAATGTATATATATATATTTTTGACGCTTTGACGCCAAAATGCATACATTATCTAGTATTATCTTCTATACTGCGGAGTGAGTTCACTGGAGCATAAAAGGGTAGGACGGTAAAACCGTAGCACTTTGGAGCATATAAATAACTAATATCAGCCTCACTCTAGGGTTCAGCTCATTTTGATTGAGGCTCCTCAGTGCAGATCATCCAAAAAGGGAGAGAAGTGGGAGTTTTTCTTGAGGGTTTGTTTGTTGCCCCTCTCCTCAGATCTGCATGATTTTTCCTTCCCCAAGTGAAAAATCAGAGCTGATGATTTCCTCCGATTAATAAATCAAACAACCCTCGCCGCCGCCGCCGCCGCCGCCGCCGCCGCCACCACCACTACCAACAACAACAACAAAAATATCTCTATCTATCTCCATACATATATATGGTCAAGCTCGGCTTAATCACGAGCTTCTCCTTCTCTCTTTTTCTTTCTTTTCTTCTTCTTTTACACAACCAGGCAGTGATGATTTCGTATAAAAGCTACTGGTAGAAGTTTGAGACTTTGATTAATCTGTTCTTCGTCAGCCTTGGCTAGGTAAATCAGGATGGTCTTTGTGGAATATGATGTTTCATGCATCATCCTTCACTTAGGAAACCGATTTGCAGCCATGCAGGAGCATAGAACTATTTCCCCTGTTTCACTCTACTAGGCCTATCTGAGCCTCCCCCCTCTCAAAATTTACTGATTTTATTATACCTATATTGAAATCTGCTTCTGATGAGGCTACTTAATTTGAAGATTTTTTCAGTTTTTTGTTATTTTAATCTACGATTTCCACTGAAATCTACTGTTTAATTTTGGGGATTTTACAGATTTTTGTTGTTTTAATCAACGATTTCCCCAGAAATCTACTGTTTAATTTTGGGGATTTTACAGATTTTTGTTGTTTTAATCAACGATTTCCACTGAAATCTACTGTTTAATTTGGAGATTTTTCAGATTTTATTTCAATTTCATAAAATTTGTTTTTCATGTTTACTGATTTTGCATTCAATTGTAAATGTGATTCGATTTCATGGATTTTTTTTTGGCAATACTGCCCTTCTCAGACCAGATCTGACCAGTATGTAGCTTTGATTTTACTGTAGTATGGTTCCTTCGCTAGTATATGTAGTCTGTTATGAGTGGAGATGCTGCTGGTTTGAAGCTCACATTTGTAGACTCTCAGGTGTTCGTCCCTTTTCTTCTAATAATATGGACAGTCTTAAGGTTTCCTTCTGAAAATTTGGAGACGTTTTGAGTCTTGAGTCCGGAATAATTTTTTTCACCGTGGATGCACAAGTTCTCAAATGTCTAATGCCTTGGTGAGATTAAGCTGCAATAACAATTGAATGCTGCAAGAACAATTGAATGTTAGGTTCATGTCACCTTGGCCTAGAAATATTCAGCATAGAACACCATTAATCACCTGAGATGGTGGGACTAGCTCGACCAACTATATGCTTTTGACACCATGCCCTGCAAGGCGACAGATTGGGGTCAATATGTGAGAAAATATTCACTGCGTGGTTTAAAGGCTTTTAGTCGTTCAATTTAGCAAATCCATCAAACAGCAAAGTTGCAAACCCACTGATGCACCATTCATAGAATACTTTCAGGCTTTCGACTGATACTATACTACTATAAATGTTTTAATCCCCTTCAACAATTAAAGCCCCTAATAGGTGGTGGAGAAGATTTTTTTTTTTTTTTGAAGCATATGGTGGAGAATGAAGGATATAATGTAATCTCGAGTGCACGAAAAAAGATCAACCATCAATAAACAAAGTGTAAATACCCGCTCTCAGATAATGATCGCTATATCAAATTCGTGATCGTATATCAGCCGACTACTTTATCAATCAGAATAAAACAGAAATAGGACTAACAGCCCCGGGAATAATAACCGACTTTTCCAACTTGTATATAAACGCCAGCGAGACATTTTCACAAGCGAAAGCAAGAAAAAGCACAAGAAAATCATACACTTGTAGGTTCAGGTGTTTGTCCCTTTTCTTCTAATAATATGGCTTCATGCTTACAGAGGCTTCAAGCGAGGGTAGTCTTCAAGCATCTCGCGTTCTGTTAGCGTGTCATTTTCTTCTTGCGGAGTCCACATCACCTCAACCGCCTGCATACAAATAACAACCAGTTGATATAGTACAATGCCACTAAATAAAAATGGGAAAAGAAACCAAAAAAGAATGTTTCGTTACCAAAATTTTACTGGTAGAGATGGAACCAAGTTTTTGCAATGCTGTTTTTAAATCATCGCTGTTATTGATGACACCTAGCTTAAAGTCTCCCATAGCAGCCACTAGGATGGTCATCTGAAAATCAAAATAATGTCAAAGATATCTTGGAAAAACTGAAACTGGAGATTGAAGTGCATATATCATGTATATATGCATGTTGTTATAGTACATGCTGCATTGCAAAGTTGTTCTGCTAAAAGTGTTACCACTATGTAGTCGCTGCTTAACCCGTTCGGTTTTTTGCTTGGAGTGCATTGCTTCTTGATATTATCCACATTGACAAGCGTCTCTTCATCAAACTTCGCACGCTCTTCTATAGTGAGCTGATTAAAGAGTTTTTCACCATCCACTTTATCTGGCTTAACGTCCACCTAGAAAGAACCATTCAAATAAAAGTCATGAAATTTAAGAATGGAACTTCTTTAATCGTATATAAGGATGCACATATTTGGGGCAAATTGAACTTACAGACGAGTAACTAGAGAAGCAATAAGCAAGATGTCGAATCAATGCTACCGTGGATTCTGCAGCCAAAAGAAAGCGACAAATCAAAACCCGTACGTCAAATCTTCCCTTGCCAAACTATCGATATTTTGTTCGTGAATTAGGAGATTGACATACAGTGTTATGACAAATTCCTCTTTACCGGAATGCATATGTAATGGAATGATACAAAAAGATTCCAAATGACACAAGTGACATGTTGACCAACATAAATAGAGAAAACTTCGACTTGGAGGTTCACCTTTCAAAATATAACTCAAACCAGAAGTGGTCGATGTATCTGCAACTTCAGCAATCTTATCAAGATCCTTTTGAAGCGACCTTGTCGCACCCAACAATGCAACCTATACAATTTATACATGCAAGAACCCCAATCAAACAATTACGGCATACTTTATCAGCTATGTTAAGTAGTGCATTAAACGGGAAAACATTACCTGAAGCATGATTACAGTGGCTGCATTTTAGTATCTACAGAACTTTGTCTTGACTGTTTTGGCTGTCTTTGCTCGTGAGAACTTTGTCTTGGCTGTTCTGGCTGTCTTTGCTTATGAAAACTTCGACTTGACTGTGTTTGCTCATGAGGCGCACCCACTCGAGAGAGCAAATAGATGAGACCTGCGATAATAACTGGACCGCCAAACCCAAGAAGAGAAATTAAAGAATCAAATAAGACAATCCCGATTAAGTAAAACCAGTACTATATATATTGCTCGTTTAGCGAAAATGACTACGAAATAGATTTTCCTTGTCATTGTTAAGAAGATAATACAGGTGTTCAGTACTTGGCAGGATTTGTTTACCTATAGTTACAAGAACTTGAAGTGCGGTCAACCTTTGAGCTTCTGAAGTGGTCTTGGGTTCATCTTCACTAGTAGAAGATCTTTGAGCTCCAGGAGAGGTCTCGGGTTCATCTTCACTAATAGAAGACGTTTGTGACGAATAATAATTTGTTGGTGTCGACCAATCAATTGATGATGACCAATAACTCGGCGATGAAGAAGAGGAAGAGCTTCTTGACCAGGAAGAGCTATCGTCGTTTGACGAAGAACTATAACTAGGTGATGATGATGAAGAGGAAGAGCTTCCTGACGAATAACTAGGCGATGATGAATAGGAAGAGCTTCCCGACCAGGAATAGCTGTCATCATCTGACGAAGAACAATAACTAGGTGATGATGAAGAGGGACTGGAAAAAGAACGACCACCCATCCTACCACCTGAAGCAGCTAAAGCTAAATGTGGATTATATGTCATCAGTAACCCTAATATAACACCAGCAATTGCAGACTTTTGAATGAAAAGATTTAGGGTTTTTAGAATTTCTTGAATAATTTCATCCAATGAATTTCCTTTTCTTCTTTCTTTTTCTTCTTGCTTTTCTTCTCGAACCCTGGTTTGTTTGATTTCATAAAACATTGAACCTAAGATTGTTAGTCTCGGGCCTCTGCTTGATCAAGAAACTCTTGTTCTTTCTAATCAATTGGTAATGAACTTGTGTTCTCGTCCTGAGTAATGGATTCACATTTACAGAGTAGTCAGCTGATTCTCTGCAAAGAACAAAATGGTCTTAGCAGTGAAGCAGTTGCCATTGTTGAAGATGAGCAGAAGTTCGAAAAAATTTGATTAGAGTTACAATTCTTGGGGTATAAGTTATCAAAAGCTTACCCAAATTGGAGTAAAGATTTTGTGAAAACCCAATGGAGGGTCCACATTTCTGCTAATACTCGAATATTAGGAGGCTGGTAGGGGTGAGCATGGGCCGGTATGGACTGGTTTTCACCCCATCCGGATCCAATCCAATACATTACGGATTTCAAATTTGGCATCCGCATCCAATTCACATATAACGGTTTTGCATCCAATGGATACACGGATGGGCCATTGGATCACGGATAATCCGAATGGATTTGTTTTTTAGTTAAAATTTATAATAAATAAAATAAAGCCAACACAAATGACTCCTCAGAGAACCTACATATCCTATATATGTATAGGAAGATAAAAATGCCATGTACAACACCCCAAGCAAACACCTTAAGAATTCCTAAATGATCCATAGTATTTTTTAAAACTATAGAAATGCACTTAATTTAACGGATATGGATGTCCAACGGATTTTTCAAAGTTGCATCCGGGCTAGATCAAGTAATCCGTTGGATTTCAAAAATTCCATCCGCATCCAACCCATTAAAGAACGGTGGGACATCCATCCATAAATGAGCAGTTAGTCCCTGGTTAAATCCGCGGATTACAGGCCAAATGCTCACCCCCAGAGACTGGTATGGTTAGTTGTCGTCGAGTTAGGGCCCATTTAGAGTTAAAATCATCAAGGCCCGAAGAGAAACCGAGTGGAGTTCGGGTTGTGCTGGGCTAAAAACTTAAATGCCCAGAGTATTAATTTCGTTTAAGAATATTGAGTTATGCAAGAAGAACATATCACCAAAGCAAAGAGCCTCCTATTGTTCAGTAATCTAAAATATGATTCAAGATTATCATTCAAAATAGCCTCGAAAGCAGTGATATGTGTCTTGATGTTATTTGGGAATGTTTCGAAATTGATCTAGAGAGAAATATGAACTACTATAAATTTGGATACAAGACCAAATGTGGTACTGTTTCCTGCAAGGAGAAAATCATAGGTCCGGAGCCGTATACATGTATCCACGTGCGGCGTAGCTATAGTTCTCTCCATAGCGACTTAGTGGTACGCCTACCGTGATCCATACCCACAAAAAGTCTGTGAACTCGTGAACCCCGGAAATGGTACGCATACCTAGTATGCATACCGAAAAAGAGCTTGTAGGGTTTAGAACGCGTGGTATCCAAACTGCACGCAAGTCGCAAACCGAAAAAGTTCTAGATATTCCTGAGCTTATATTTGTCTTAAGGGTACACATACACGGTACATGTACCATGAAAAATATTGTCACGAAAAAGGCTGAAGTACATGTACCTGGTACACGTACTTTCTATGTTGAATATATTCAGATGCACATAAAATTATTTATGTGAGTGTTGATGGTGGATTTTAAACAAAGGGTAAAATCGTAAAACCCCAAATAACCTAATGTCACCGGTGACACATTCATTAGAACATTTAATGCATGTAGTCAGTAATTAATAGGGTATTTTTCAAATTAGGGTTACAACGAACAAAACCCTAATTCCCCTCTCGTGCCAATGGCAAATCATGCCCGACCACACCTAGCCAAACAGCGCCATACCAAACACACTCTCGCCTTGGCCCTAGTTATGCTAGTCACACCAAACGCGCCAAAGCATGCCAACCATGCTAGCCATTCTCCGTGCAATGGCAAATCATGACCACACCCAACGCGCCAAAGCATGCCCCATGCTAGCTAGCACCTCTCCGTGCCAATGGCAAATCATGCCGACCACACCAATACGCCAAAGCATGCCAACCATGTTAGCCGCACCTGCCGTGCAATCGTGAAAATAATGCATGCCACACACAGCCCAGCCGTGCTGGCCGCACTGCCCGCTAATGGCAAATCATGCCGACCACACTGCAAACGCCGCCAAAGCATGCCGACCATGCTAGCCTCACCTAAGTGCGATGGCAAATCATGCCAACGACACCTAGCCCAAGCTAGCGCGCGCCATGCCAAACGCACCCTCGCTCTTGGCCCTACGCTACGCTGAGTCACGCCACACCTGCCAAAGCAACCTTACCTTGCTCCTCGCACTGCGCCATGCCAAATGAGCCGCCTCACCCTAGCTTGCAAACCGCGTGCAACCTAGGCCAAGATGGCCACGATGCCACACTGGCGCATGCCAACACTCACGTTGCTAGGTTTTCTCACCGGTCGTGTCCAATGTCCGCGGCACATGCCAACACGCTCGCCGTGACAGCTACTTTCTCACCAGGCGTGGCCCTAATGGCCGAGCATGCCATTGGCACATGCCAACACGCCGCTTCGGTTGTTTTCTCTCCCAGGGGCGTGGCCCTAATGGCCGAGCATGCCATTGGCACATGCCAACACGCCAATGGGTAGAACTTTTCTCACCGGGGCGTGGCCCTAATGGCCGAAAGCATGCCATTGGCACATGCCAACACGCGATCGCTGGTAGCTTTTCTCACCAGGATGTGACCACAATAGTAGAGCATGCCATTGCACATGCCAACACGCTCGATAGCTTTTTCTACCCAGTCAGTGGGCAAATTGGCCACACGCGTGCCATTGGCATGCCGACACGCATTCGTGACCCAAATTGACCACGCATGCCACTGAACATGCCAACACGATCGGCAGAATTTTTCCTGCAGTCGTGACTCAAATTGGCCACGCATGCCATTGGCACATGCCAACACGCATCGATGGTAGCTTTTCCTAACGGCCGATTGAAATTGGCCACGCATGCCATTGGCACATGCCAACACGCTCACGTAGCTTTTCCTACTGGTTGGTGACCCAAATTGGCCACATGCCATTGGCACATGCCAACACGATCGTAGCTTTCTTACCAGGCCATGGCCGCGATGGCCCGGGCATGCCATTGCACATGCCAACATGCATCACTGGGTAGCTTTTTCTTTACCAGGGCGGTAGCCCTAATGGCCATGCGAACCATTGACCATACATGCCAAACACGACGCCGGTAGCTAACTTGCAAGCCATGCAACCTAGGCCATCTTGGCCGTGCGTGCCATTGACACATGCCAAAACCCACTATTTGGTAGCCTAACACAAACCGTGCAACTATCACCAAGGTATTCAAGACACGCCATTGGCACATGCCAAACACGCCACTAGCCGGCCTACGGCATTGCCACTAACACTCAACGTACAACCCTACCACCAAGGCATTCCACACATGAC
>JAJJWW010014830.1:0-18535 GCA_023531295.1 Papaver armeniacum | reverse complement strand
GGATTTAATCGCTTCTAACTTGCACATTTACTCTCGACTTGGGAAAAAATCTCTACGGTGTTTGCGTATGTGGTTATCTTTGTAGATGCATGCATCTACATGGCTGGAAGAAAGCTTGCAAGGGGAGAGATGGGGCTGTGCATGGAGATGTTGTTGCCGGACCTCTCATTAATGCTGAGGCTGTTTTCCTTCTTCACTGTTTGGATAAACCAGGTGAGTGTTTGCCGACACAGATGATGAGGAAGATGATCTAGGAGCCTCCCTGTCTACAGACCTACTAAATGTGGTGCTCCAAAGGCAATTCACGACTGTCAAAAGCATCCCGCATAAGTGCGAGTTAGCTTTTTTGCGAGAATCTTTGAAGGTATGTCTCGATTGGGTGATTGCAAACTCAGTAGTTTAGCGCTTGGTTTACAAATCGATCTTTCTCCCGATCTCGTCACTCTAACTTGTTCAAGCCGAAACTCGGGTGAGAAAACTGCAATGAGTGGCTACAGAGTTGCTTCCATCAACCAGGCGCTTGTTGTGGGAAGGAGCCTAACGGCTATTCTGTTCTATTGAAAAAACATTCGTGATCGTTGCACTTTGGGTCTAGGGAGCCGGATAAGAAGAAACATGATCGACTACCTTGTTAGCTTGTCAAAGAAGATAAGTTGTGGCCATTTCGCAGCTGCCATTCGAGTGTTGTCTTCATATGGATTAGCTCCACGCAATGAGAACACGTACCTTGAATTGCTTGACAAGCATCCACATGCGCCTCCCCCAACTGTTCCTAGTGGCGACGCCTTTTTCGACCCAATTACAGTGGACTCTAGGGCTATCTTAAGGGATGTTAAGAGCTTCCCAAAGGTACTTCATGCGGCCGAGATGGTTTGCGTGCTCGGCATTTAGTTGATGCGATTAGTGGATCATTTGCTGTGCCACGGTTTATTTACTCGTTTCGATCACGGAGTTGTCAATCTTTGGTTGGTGGGGAGATGTCCTACGGTTTTGGGAGAGTTTATCGCCAGTGCACCTTTAACTCCGTTACTTAAACCTGGAGATGGTATTAGGCCCATTGCAGTTGGTACAGTATGGAGTAGATTGGTCTCGAAGGTGGCTGCTGTCTCGGTTGGGAAGGAAATGTCAACTTATTTAGGTGATTACCAATTCGGGGTTGGTATTCCTGCTGGTGGGGAAAGCATTTTACACGCTATAAATCGCATACTGGAGTTGAATGTTCACTCAGACAAAATGTCAATGTTACTCATTGACTTTTCCAATGCTTTTACATGGTGAGTAGACGCAACTCATCAAGGAGGTTCGCCTTCATTGTCTCGTATTTCTCGCTAGGTGGAATTTTGTTACTTGAGGCTCGCCAAACTCTATTATGACCATTATATTTTGTCCTCCGCACTTGGTATTCAAGCAAGGTGACCCTCTAGGTCCCTTGCTTTTTTGCTGACACTTCACCCCTAGTGAAGACTATTGCTTCTTCTGCAAACGGACTTGCATGCTTGGTACCTTGATGATGGTACGATTATTGGTGACACGTTAGAGGTAGCTAAGGCTCACGAGCATAATAGAAAAGGACTGGTAGGGGTTTACATCTTAATGTTAAAAAAACTGAAGTCTTTTGGCCTTCTCCTGATCCCAGAAGCACATATGATGGTATTTTCCCTGCGGATATTGGTAGACCTTTTAATGGTGTTAAACTGTTGGGTGGACCGGTGAGTTTAGATTTGAACTTCATAAGCGATATGATGTTGAACAGCGTGAATATGATCACAATTGATTGTCTCACAATCAAGAAACTCAAAGACCCTCAAAGTGAGATGCTATTACTTCGCAATTGCACTGGAGTTTCTATATTATATTTTACCAATGTGTACTACCAATCATCGCATCCTGCCCAATCAGCCACCGCCTTTTTCGATGATCACTTACTTCAGTATTTAAGACTTCTTATCACTGGTGATGGCGTGGGGTTTGGTCCTCTCAAAGAGACGACTATCTACCTTGCCTGTCAAAGATGGTGGACTTGGTATTTACACCATGGCTGACACTAGCGCCTATTGTTACCTTGCCTCTCAGAGTCAGACTATTTCGGTGCAAAAGGTGATTCTTGGTAATTTATTCTCAACTCACAAGGCCTCTGCTTATCAGTTTGCACTCCAGAATTTTATTTAGGTATGTGGCTTGCCTTCTACATACTATATCGATGATACTTCCCCTCTCTCCATGCACTCCCTGGCAGAAACTTATTTTGATGCAGTTAAGAAGCAAATCCCAAACCAATTTTCTATGTCTGCAAGAGACTCCATCCTGTGGCGGTCTGGCCAAGGTCAAGCATGCACAAGATTATTTATTGGTTTGTGCCATCGGTGGGCTCAACCCAGTGTCTTGGAACTAGACATTTTAGAGCCGTCTCTTTGCTACCCTCGGTATTCCTTTGTTTGGTGAGAATAACTTATGCTCAAGTTATAACAAATCCATGGACATCTTCGGGGATCACGCGCTTCATTGTGCTAAGGATATAGGCCCCAAGTTTCGACATGATTTTGTTCGTGATGTAATCACGATATTTGTTACAAAGCTAGTGTGTACGTGAAGTAAAGAAGTCTCTTTGGGTTTTACGGATGATGACAAAGAGTTGAAACTCAATACATTTTGTGCTTAACTGGGAAAATGGAAATGATGTTTGTATGGATGTCTCGGGTGTCTCTCCCTTCACAGGTGATGGAATTCGTTCTTTCGTCCCTGGAAAAGCCATAGCTAATGCGGTCTCACGTAAACACTCTAAGTATTTGGACAAGTGTGTTACACATGGTCACGGTTTGGGGGTCCTAGCCTTTACTACTCTAGGAGAGTTAGGTGAGGATACTTTGTGTTTTTTCAAGCGTCTGAAAAATTTTAGTTAGCAATGACGCTAATAGTGGTAGTGGTAGTTTTATTTTTCATAGATTAGTTATTGCTATCCAAAAAGGCGTTGGAGCCCAGCTTGTTGCTAGGCTACCGACCAAAGCTTTGTATAATTTATAATTAAAATTACTTTTACATTTTGAAAAAAAAAAATTAAAATTAAAATTTTAAAAAATAATTAATTAAATATTATTATATTATCGATAATATAATATTTCTCAAACACACCAGAGATTTAAGTTGGCAGCCGAGCGATAGGGAAAGTGGCCTAATCAAATCATGGTCCCCTCAAAAAAAGTCATGGTCCCCAAAAAATCCTGGCACTTTTAGGGGCGACCCCGAAAGAATTAGGGGCGACTTTTTTATTCCCAACCCATATACACCGTTAAGGGATGTCCAAAAACGCGGAGAATACGTTAATGCCCTTACACAATCGGAAGCTATTTTGTGCCCGATTATTATACATCAATCGGAAGTTTAGTAGCTATATTATACTACCGATTAATATCGATTTTGTGCCAAACTCGCATCCTGGCTTCTATAACAATCGGAAGGAAAAATAACCTCACTAGACTACGATTATAGTAGCTCCTAAATTCCCAAAATTGGTGATTTCGCAAGAAAGAAATTTGGGGCAATCAGATAATCGGAAATCTTATTAACTAATGATTATTCTAGTTCCCAAATTCGAAAAAATTGACACTCTGCAAAAACAAAATTTGGGGCAACTGTATAACCGGTAGGTTATTAGCTACCGATTAATATAGTTCCCAAATTCGAAAAAATGACATTTACAAAAAACAAAATTTAGGGCAATCAGATAATCTAAGTAATAATACTTCATTTGACTTAGATTATACTATTCCCCAACAAAATAAAGCCGTTGGAACTCTAAACTCTATATAAAGTTGTATCCTTTTACCCTATATGGAACACAAATACCTTTAAACTCTCTCCAACATCATCTTCAACATAATGGCCCAACCATTCATTAATCCTACGGAGTTCACGATCGAAGAAGATTTATCTTTATGTTGGCGCTATGTTCAATTCTATCCGAGACGAGGAGAACGCAGGCAAGGAGGCATAATGAGTATGAGTTATTTGGGGAAGATTCACGAAAAATTCTGCGACGACACCGTGGCTCCAAACAACCGGTCGCTCCGCGATCTTTTCTCGCCGAGTTGGTTCAATAAATGGACACGTCAAGAATTCGTCCATTTAACTTATCTTGTGAATCAATATCGATTGAGGGGGTGAAACCAATGATGAGGTTATAGAACGATCTCTCGGGAATGGCGGAGATGGAAAAGATCAAGCTTAGTTATGAAGCTCATTTTAGAATCCTTAGGGCGATGGAAAGATTTAATCCGTTTAGGACTCGTCCAACACGTCCACGACGCTAATCACAATACCTTGTAATAGAATTGAGGGAGTTCAATGTAAAATTATGATGATGTGTAGGTGATATTGTTATGAATTTCAAAATATTTATGAAAATCGGAAGTTTTAATTGTTGATCTAACTACGATTATACGCCAACGGCTAGTTCGTTCAAAAGAAACTAGCCGTGCCTCGAAACCACATACAATCGGTAGATAAGACATATTGAGAAACCTCCGATTATACTACTCTAATGAAACTGAGAACTCTGTTGACAAAACAACCTATAATCGGAAGTATATAACAATACATGTTTACCGATTACGCATAATCGGGTGCTTTGTTAAAACATTTCCTACCGATTGTGTGTAATAATTGTACGTAATTTCATGCAGTCTTGTAAAAGTACGCATCAACGGCCATATTTTCAAAAAAAAGAGACGTTGGGACTCTCATCTATATAAGGAGGGTAAACTCTTCTTATTTATGCACCAAACAACACATATATAACATTGTGTATTCTACAAATAGATTTTCCATCGTCTACTCTTGTGAATTCATTCTATATCTCAACTTACAAGCATGGCAACGTTTGACGAGATGAAGATTTGGTCATTGTGAAAACATGGTATCGTGAAACAAGACGTGAGATGTCATAGCAGAAGGTTAACACCCGAAGTCTTTTGGGCGAGGGTATATAGCCAATTTGTGCGAGAGTATGGAAATCCAAAGCAAAGATCACTCCAACAAGTTCATGATCGTTTCCGACTTGTCCAAAAAGGGGTAAATGATTACATAACGATACAAAAGAGGATGTTTAACACTAGCCACTTAAGCTTGTCGATCCAACAATTTGTAAGTATAACGCTCGGGTGTTTAATCTTTCTTACTAAAACGAAGTTGACATTATTTTATGTTTGTTTATATAGGAGACACTCGCAAAAAGACAAGACTTAGTGGAAAAAGGTGAAGAATTCACTTATGATGGAAGTTATGAATTCACGAAGTCCGTCGTAACAGATAAATGTTTTTCTCACGGTTACAATCGGAAGTTATTATTTTATATTGTCTACCGATCTGCAGGAAGATTTTCACCTATTTTTTCGTAATTTGGTGACAATCGGAAGTTTATGCAGTATGTTGTCTACCGATTCTCGGGAAGATTTTCAGCTTTTTGTCGACTATGGTGACAATCGGAAGTTTATTCAATATGGTGTCTACCGATTAGGAAAAATTTACGGTTTATTTTTTGTCGAGTTTGGTGTTAATCGGATGTTTATATAATATGTAATCTACCGATTACGGGAAAAAATTTCGTTGTTTTATCACCTTTTAATCGGAAGATAAGTTCAAAAAGTTAATAACCGATTATAATATTGATTGAGTCTGTTTACAAAAGCTTGTATAATCGGTTGATATATTAAAAATATAACTACCGATTATAGCTTTAGACTTCACGATATTTTCCACAAAATTCCAAAAAATATGTACAAATAGGGCTTTCCAAAATACATCTTTCAAACATAACAATCATTGATCTTCATCATCGAGGGAACCAATTCCGGAGGCCTTCCCCCGGAAATCCACCTTCATGACGCGATCCCAATCCAACATGTTGGTCTCATATTGTTTCAACCAATCGTTACAATGATTCGTTGGGAAGTAATCGCTCAACCAGCCAACGGAGGTAATGGGCAATCCCTCTTTACTCTTAAACCGATAAAATGCATCTCATTCACAAATGCCATAACAATTCTTCTATCTTTAACCGATTGATCGCAAACCGTCCTTGTAGGGTGTAAACGTATTAGAATGTCCATACCTAGGAGGAACAAAGAAATGTACCACGCAATTCAAAGCGTCCGCTAAGAGATATCCACATTTAGGCATTGTCATCCAATACTTGGATCCGATTGTCTTCAATCCTTTCGGCACTTTACACGCGCAACAAAGTCTTTGAACTCTAGTTCTTTGTCGTGCCTATCTCCTTCCTTCATCATCTCCATATAGAAATCCTTGTCCTTTATTAGTTGTACCGCCATCTTAGTTCTTAAATTTTGCCATTGGGTGACATCTTCGTTCACCGCCTCTCCAAAGTAACCAATTTGTTCCGAGGCGACGTGAAACCCGCAATGCCATCCCCATCAACCTCGTCGGTGGACAAAACAAATGGAACAATGAGTGGAGGGAGTTGTTTCATATACTCTTCTATAATCGTATACCTTGATCGTGTTGGTCTTCCATGAAAATCCCTAGGACAACGAAGAGTACCATACTTCTCTCTTATAGTCACCATTTCCGTTGAATGTGTTTGTGGCGAGTCGCTCATTTGATCAATAACTACGGAGCTAGTTTGGGTCTCCACTAACACAACTTGTTCCACCGCATCGACTTGACTTACTTGAAAAGGCTTCTTAGAGAGTTTTGGACTTCCATTTTGATCTTTTCTTGGACGACCTCTTTTTCTTTGGTTGCGGCTCATCTTCAAATTCGGCTCCAACGCTCATGCCGACACAATATTCTTTTATTAGACAAATGATCCTTTAATTCTTTTCTTTCAATGGTCCTCGACACTTCGGTGTTTGGCCTACCCGCCCCTTATGCTTAATAGGTTCATCAACCTCTTTTAAACGAGGGTGAAGAGCTTGTTCCAAATCATGCATCAATATTTGCTTCTTGGCGCCATTTGTTGCAGGATAACGCTCGCTATTCTTGCACACAATTCCTACTCCATGAACGGCGGACCATTGACTACGGGTGTGCTTGGAGTTAAATTTAATTGCTTCCAAAATGTATTAATATCATTGATGTAAATCACATCGACGTACCTACCCATTTTATGACGACATGGGAGACCAATACCTATCATATCCTTGCAAATACAAACCGTATTCTCGTCATCGTTAGCTTTATACAACTTTAATTGTTCTATCATGTGATTTATTGCCCAACGTGAAACTTTATGAACAATGCCCCTTAGAAGCAATCTTTCCTCTTCGTGTTCGTAGGGAATTTATGTACACTAAATTGCATAGAAGCCTTAATCTTTATGAGATCACGATTGGTGAATTCATGGATTGCTTCTTGGATCGACAAAACTCCATTTTGACTACCTGAAGTATTTTCTTTAATCGGCCATGAGACCCCTCCGCAATGCTTGTCGCCTCGTTCTTGAAGTTATGATATTCATATGTCCATGCATACACAAACCTCTCCTTAATCGGTAACCATTGTGTTTTACAATACTCAACGGGTTTTGGGTAGTCCTTGTAATATTCTTCCTCAAATTTCTTCAAGTTCCTTTCTCAGAAATTTCCTCGGTCATTGACCAAACGATCTTGTCCCATGCTTTCATGAACGATCTCCAAATTATCCCATCCTCCTTCCATTTTTCATCAAATAACCTCTTCTCTTCCTCTCGTTCTTCCTCGGTTAATTTACTAATGCGCTCATCCTCTTCCTTCGACCTCTTGGTACCCTTCCTTGGTTTTTTAGCTTGGAAATGGCGATGGCAATTGTGTACGAGGTTGCATTGAATGTGCCACGTACACTTTGCAAGTTTCGGGCTTCAGAAACACTACCGCTATTGCATGCATTAAGGCTTGATCGTTATCGTTACAATAACCCTTGGAAAATCATCCCCACCGTAAATGGACCTCGGCGTCTCCCGGATCCAAATGAAACTCACGTTGTTCTCATGATCCATTAAACCCCATGCAATCGTAAACGTGTTTTTGTCCGAAGTGTGACAAGCAATGTTCAACAACGGCATGTTATATTTGTTTGTCTTGTAAGTGGCATCTATCAACACAATTTGATGAAAACACTGAGCCAATTTTATCATTTCGGGATGTGCCAAGAAAATACGTACCACTTTACCATCCTTTTCTTCCGTTCTCAACGTGTAGTCGTGTAACTCGGCTAACCACCGCGATTGTTGCATGACCGTTCTACCATCCCATTCCGTCCTTTTGATCGTAGCTAGGGCCGACTTAATTGTAGATAAAGAAGACAAGTTGTCGGGGTCGTCCGCCTTTATTCTACTTATACGTTTCCAACTATGGCCCAAGATTCCTTAGGCTTAGAGGTTAATCACCTGAATCATTTCCACCTCGATAAAATAACAATTTTCAGACACAAACCCCCATTTCTCCTCTCCCACTCTGTTTTCTAGGGATTACAGGAAAAAAATGGGAAAACCCAACCAAAACCCACTCTTGGATTTCCGTTCTACTCACGATGATGCTTGGTACTCTGTTGGTAAACTGGTTCTAAGCAAGAGAAACACCATTCTTACTGTTAAATTTGCAGATTTCGATGAAGATAAAGATGAGGGTTTCAATGTCAATGAGTTCAAAACTGTCAAGGAATTAGATGATTTTGTGAACAGATTTCGTCCAGCTTGTGTTCAGATGCAGGATGAAGAGTGTTATGATTTGAGACGCGGGTCGAATGTCTGTGCTCTGCTTGTACAAGGTGATGAGGAACACAAGTTCTACAATGGCGTAATTGAATCGGTGAGTTGACTCATTTACCGATTCATTGTAAGGGTTTAAGTTTTTTGCATCTTTTTTATATATATGTTTTAAATTATTTGGGTTATCTTCAGTAAATTCAATTTTTCAATTTTGGGTTATTGAATCGGTAAGGACATAGAATCTATCCGACTCTATAAGCTCTGTAATGAGAATTATGTATTTGGAGAATTGTCCCAGTGACCGATTCCTATGTTGAATGTTCTATCTGACTCTATGACATCTATAGAAGAAGTTATCTCGTTTGCTTCACAAGTTCATTGTATGGTTTCGATTTTACCTATTATTATGTTGTGACATTAGGTTTTCTTGTGAATTTTCTATGGATGATAATGCTGGACAGCTTAATTTAAATTTTTTTAAATTTTTTAAATTTTTTAAATTTTTAAATTTTTTTTTTTTTTAAATTTTTTTAGTCATTAAAAATCTTGATACTGTATATGTATGGATTATCTAGTTTTAGATACAATGTAAGCGAGTAAATGAGTGACGTAGCATAAAAGGAAGCTCGTTCATTTGATTTTTACTTCTTTTTATGCTATTTCATTTGGTTTTCTTGTTATGCCATGGATGATCATGCTTGGCACCTTGAGTTTGAACTGGTTTAGCTAGAATCAGCTTGAGGTATTGTGTTGGTCTTATAACTTTTTTAGACAACTCAAAAATTGTTGGAAAGCCTTTGCAGAATCTTTGTATTAAGTGTCTAGTTCTGAGTACAATGTGGATGAGTAAATGAGTAAGATGGCATAAAAGGAATCGAGTTCATTAATTTGTCGAGTAGGTGGATAAACAACTCGTGTAGCATAAAAGAGAGCTAGTGCATTTGTTGAGCTCCTCAAATGGGTAGTGGAATTCAGGGCTGACATTACAAGTATGTAGACGTGTGGGGCAATTAGGTCCCGCAGTTCGCGGTTAGGGTCTGTTGTTGTACGTATTCTGGTCCTATTTGGAGTCCTTGTATCATTTTCCCAGTTCTTTTTATGAGAGGAGTTGATATTGGCTCATATTTATGTAGGTTCTTTTACTGCAAATCCTTTTATCTCCTAGAATGTGTTTAAATTCAGGGTTGAAGGTTTTGGTGGTTGTCTCCTGGGTGGTGATGACATAGAAAACATTTGCTACATTGTACCTAGGAAATGCTATATGTCGATTTTATTGAATGTTATTTGATTTTGTCGTTTGCTATTTGATTTTGCTGAATGCTACTTGATAATAAATGGTTGTTATTAACAGATAGACCGTGAGCCTCACACACAAAATGGAGGAGAAGAGAGTTGTTCATGTGCATTTGTGGTTGGTTGGCTAGAAGGTCCAAGTGCAAATTGTACTGAACAGATGGGGATTGAACGTATGTGTAAGCTTCAACCAGGATCACCATTATTTGATCAAGCTCTGGTATGTTTCGTGAAGATGTCACGAACACAGCTTGATTTGGATTCAAATGATATTCAATTGCCAGCCAAAAAGGTTAAGGTAAATTTGCCGTATTTTGAATTTGACAGTAGTGCCGATTGAAAGATAAATGAGTGCATTGTTTGAACTATTTTATTTTAACATGGTCTTATCATAGTACCCAATATAAAGATTAATGGGTGTGAAGTTTGGATCATTTTATTTTCAGCAATTAATTTCAACTCGTATTGCTCCTTTTAGGAATTTGATAGTAATGCTAATTTCCATTTACAACCAGAAGTACATTTTAGGAAGTTTAGTTCAAGAATTTGTTTACTAATTCTTAAAACTTAATGAAATTATTGTGTGAGGTGAAGTATTTTCGTACTTCCCTAGCTGGATAATTGGATAGTCACTACGATTTTTTCTTGTTTCCCGTATGTTTTTAGCAGGGGCTCTCTCAGGTTCAGAGACGAAGCCGCAGTTTGTCTGTTAAATCATCCATCGCAAAGTCTGATTCTACTTCGGCGAAATATATTAGACAAAGCTGCAGGGTTCTTAGAAACAGCAAAGAAGCTACTTCAGTAAAATTTCAGGTAAAATTTCATCTGTCTATTACATTAATTGCTCTTTTGTTGGAGGTTTTGTTTACTAATTCTCATAATTTAATGAAGTTATTGGGTAAAGTATTTTCGTACTTCCATAGCTGGATAATCATAACAATTTTCTTTCATTTACTGTATGATTCCAGGAGGTGCTCTCTGGAGATCAGAGGCGAAGATTAATAGGCTGCAGTTTGCCTGTTAAATCATCCGTAGCAAAATCTGATTCTACTCCGGCAAAATCTTTTGGACAACGTTGCCGGGTTCATACAAACAGCAAAGAACCTACTTTGGAAGAAAAGATGTTTCAGGTAAGATATGAAGCTTGGGGTGTTCATCAGTATATTACATTGCTCTTCTTTTGAAACTATTGATTTGCTTATGTATGTTTTGTTGGAAACAGGGTAATAGTGTGATGAATGCAGAAGCTGCTGGGTAGGATACTGGCTTAGGAGGGATATCAATGGCTCCTGAGGTTCTTAACAAAGTAGACGACCCCTATCGCAGCAGAGCAGCTACTTTGGTAGAAAAGATGTTTCAGGTAAGATATGAAGCTTGGGGTGTTCATCAAAAGTGGATGCCAGGATGCCACTACTTGTACCCTCAAAAGTGGATTATCCAGGATGCCACTACTTGTACCCTCAAAAGTGGTCCGAGAAGACTCATCTTTGTTGAAGTTTGCCGTTGCAGATAATGGCGCAACACTATTCAGTGGGACTATAGAAATTGGAGAAACACAAACCTCAGCTGATAATGAGAGCTCATCTTTGTTACTTGAATCAACCGGGTGATTAATGTCAATATGAGAATTTGAGAAATTATGAATGAGATTCAGCTGAGCAGAAAGAGGAGGAATTAGAGGAGGAAGAGGAAAGGGCGGAAGAGAAGCTTTGAGAAGATAAATAGGAGGAGTTGTTAATTGTACAAAAAAACGGTGATATTACGATAAAAGATAATCCAAGTAAGTTATAGTTTTCTTTTAAAGTTCCTTTCTGTTTTGTATTCGATTAGTTGAATTTGCAGTTGGTTAATCCTATGGATAATATATGCAATATGGGTTGCACCAAGAATAGATGTCTTTGAACCACGCCATCTACTATTCAGAGAAGAATGACGAGAGTCTATGGAGAAGCTACTTAATGATGCGCAAGTGAGGGAATTCTACGTACAAATTACCTACCAATGGAGCTCAGTGATCTTGGCTATAAGGTTGATGAATGATCAGAAATGCCTGGTTTGTTCTGGATACGAATTTGCAGGGAATTTGAGAGCAGCCAAAGAGGATTCCTTTACGGACAACACTATTACCAGGTCCTGCCCATCACATGATCGACAGAAGTCCCCAACACGTCTGCCTTAGTTTTGTACAAGCCTAAGTCGTGGCATTTTCAAAAGGTTAAGAGAATTCATAAGTTTTTTTTTTTTTTTTTTTTTTGATGCAAAGAATTCATAAGTTAAGTGAGTTAGAGAGACTGTAAATTCACAAGTTAACGGAGTTAGAGAGACTGTAAATTGGGTAAGAGTTTGGTGGGATTTTGAATGGTCCTGTTGCCGGGGAACACAGAAGAAGAGTTTGGTGGGATTTTGAATGGTCCTGTTGCCGGGGAACACAGAAGAACCTCGCTTGTTTCCATGTATTTTAGTGATGAACGGAAGAGACAATGGCAAATGTGTAAATTATTTCACTGACGGAAGTTAACAGCCTTTAACAGTTTGACCCTTTGACCGCTTTGACTTGCGGATTTAGGACCCAAACACTATGACGGACAAACTTAGGACCCAAACACTACATAGTATCAAAACTTACGACCCAAACACTAATTAACTCTACTTTGTTAGAGCATCATAATGGTGATTTGTCATGTCCCTTTGTGATTATTAGTATTTCTTGTTATGGGCTACCCATTTGGGGCACCCCCTTGTTAGGTGTAGATAGCCTTTGTCACGAGACCACACCGAGTATCTCCTATATATGTAGAAGTGGTACCGTCTGTAATGCTATGAATGAATAATGTAAAACTTAATCTTCTTTCCCACATTCTTCTGCAACTTCCTTGTCTAACAATGTCTTCTTCTCATCCATATAATTCGTCTAATTCTTCTCCTAATCTCTATATTCTTATCTATCCCAAACCCATCTCTATCCTTAGAGATCCAAGTCATTCTGATAATCCAATTTGTAGTGAGTCCACTACAAGTGGTATCGAAGGCGATCGGTCCTGAGATCGCTACCATGAGTAAATTTGAAATTGCACTCTTATCCTCTATAAAGACGATGTTAGGTCAAGAGTTTAAATCTTTAGGAAACATTTGTTGAAGAAGGAAATTGAACTCCTGACGATTCACTGGAAGCACCATCAGGTTCTAACTCTCAAGATGACTTAGAAAAAGGTTTTACGACAATGGACTAAGCTTTGATCTTTTGATGAAATTGAGAGTGCGGGTTGCGATTCCGATTGATTTACGATACGAATTGTGAAATGCGGATCCGAAAGTTTAATTGAATCGAAGTTTATTGAGTCAAGGCCAGTAGAGGATAGAATTGATATCAATTTTAAGTCAATTCCACTTGATTCGATTGAAGATTCAAGTTCGTAACCAAGATATTCTCACAAAATCCTTCAACTCCAAGTGCAAAGATGAAGCTAGAATGGCTACGGAGGCGAGGTAAAGAATTTCAAATCATCAAAGTGGTTCACTCGAAATTCTTCCACTCTTCTAGCTAGAGATAAAGGTAATTGCAAATCTAAACCTAAATCGCTTTAATGTCGATGGATTTGGTGTTACTTGTAGAGTTAGGACTACAACCCTCTAGTAATGAAGTTAGTTTATCCTCAAGAAATTCGGATCGTAAACAATTACTTACCCGTTTAGAATTGACTAGGGAAGTTTTTCTTCAATTTGAGAAAGACGGATTTTGTGAGCGAGTTTAGTAAAATGTTCTCATTCTCACTTATGAAGATTTGTTATGAAAAGTTCAATGATCATAAGGCCTTATTCATTGTCGACAATGAGCTGTGTGGTAAAATATGTTTTTGCCGTAGTTTCGATTTGGCTCGAACCTTATTTGATCCGGGGAAGTGGTTTGAGAACACTCGGGATCTTATTATTGCAAATGCTTGGTAATGGTAGAAAGAGTTTGTTTGTAGCAATGAGAATCTTAACTTGCATTTGGAATATGGTTTACTTGAAATTACGAGGGTGTAATGCGCAGTTTGAATAGTGGAAGGTACCTCTCTTGTAACCAAGATTTTGCGAGAAGGGTATTTGATAGAGGTAGGCTGATAGAGCTGATTATTAGGAGTACTAAATTCTTCCTAGTTACTCTTGCTCCTTGTAAGGTTGTTGTTAAGGGGTCAAAATTGATAGTCGAGTTCGGTGGGAATATGTTTTTGTTTATTACAAATGGCGATGCTTAGAGGCTTGCGAGTTGTTTGATGAAACTGTGACAACAAGTTTATGTTTTCTATACTATTTTGAGATTTCATATGACAAGGAAAAACAAATGCAGTAATGCCTGAGGAACTATTTTCAGTTGCTTGTTAGAAATATTAGTCACCTTCAAATGCAAGGATCTTTGCGTGGTTTAAGAAGATGGAAACACCTTCACCATTAGTGTTATGCTTTTAGTATGAAACGATCATTCTAAAGAAGTACAACTATATGGTTCTCTCATCTCGATTTAGTTTCACTATGTTCTTCCTAGGATTACGGAGTATGCGAATTCGGCGTGGTTTTGTACTAATTATTGTTGAGTTTCAATCGGAAGTACCTAACTCTACGGGCCGTGAGGGTAATAGATGGTGTTTTAGGAGGGAAGGAGTTACTTGAAGAGTGGAAGAAATCATGGAATCTGGTTGTGTTCAAGAGTGGTGAGAGCATATCACAAGAGTTGTTGGGGAAAACAAGTAAAAAAATTGTGCGTGATTGTACTCAGCAAAAGAGCGATCACGAAGTTTTATCTCATAGTGACTCAATTATGCAACTCCATAGAAGCGAATGAAGTCGGTCATGGTAATGTACGTGGCAAAGATATATTCAATGCACGGCTCAACCCGGTGGCACAAGGAATTTGTGTATACGATTCCATGGTACTCCTTTCATATTGAAGAGATGAACAAGAATGATCATACGTTGGGGATTCAACTAGAGGTAACTTTGTCCTCTCCATGCTCATTGAGTGGTGGGTATGGGTGCGAGATAGCTCCAGGATTTACAGTTTACACAAGTGAGCTTTATAGTCTGGTTCTTGTTGGCAGTCTCGGATTTTTGTACTCTCATAATTGGCAGGTGATGTTCAAGGATTTACAGAACTTCTCGACACACACTACATTCTCAACTCCTACTGCTGCCACATATAATTTCATATCTTTCTCATTCATGGGATTTATAAAAAACTCACTTATGGGGTTGTTACCTACTCAATACAGAGACGAGCACAGGAAGTTGGGTTTGGGACCAAGTACTCTCACTGAACAGAGTCACCAAAAGATAGGAATTTTCAGTGCTGTATGGGGTGTTGGTGCTGAGGGCTGTAGTATTTCAGCTGGTTATCTTATTGGAATTCGTCAGCAGTTTTCCTTCTTGGTATTCAGTCCTCAGTCTTCAGTTTACACAGCTAATTGTGCAGGCCAAAAGCAGCGGGAGACCAACAAGGAAGCAGTTGGCTGTCCAAGAGAAGAGTGGCAAGTGAAAGTCTTCGTGTTGATCGAGGAAGCTAGTTTACTATTGCAACTGCAGATACAAGTTAATTGTAGAGAAGCACACATTCAAATCCAGTTGGGTCAAGTTGGAGATAAGAAACTTGAGCTACATTTCAGTAATAGAGAAAGTATGCTCATAGGGTTTACACAGCCAATTACTCTTACCATTTTTGACGTTGATTGTGGCTATGATAGAACCTTGACCACAAGTTCAGAATCCTGCGGCTTTGGTGATGAGAGGGAAAATTTCAGCTTGTGCTTCAGGTTTGGTTACAGATTTTTCTTACCCCTTGTACTGTGTGACTTACTATATCCTGAGTGCACAAGTTTGTACCAAGAACATCTTGCAATTAGGCTTAGCAAGAGCTGGTGGTGGAGAAATTCAGACCTTGTGGGCCTGGGGAATAACTGAAATCTGGATAGACAGTGCAAGTGTTATTCAAGTCGATTATGACGTGCTCTCTACAGGCACTGGGATTTTTGTTGAAGTAGAAATCATGTCCAAGTATGGGGCTTGCAGTTCACATGACAGTCTCCAAGGGTCGCCGGGCTGGGTCTTAAGTCTGTCAAGGTCGAGAAACCCAGTACATCATGAGCCTTCCCTTGTCCTAGCTGAATTCAAGACATCTTCGAGTAGCCTTCTTGTTAGGATTGCGGTTCTCGTCCCTTCTTTTGTGTCTGAGGAGTCTGCGAAGAACGAGTTCTCCAAAGAGAAATCAATGTTAAGGGCTTGGCTTTCTTATGTTCTCGGGCCATACAAGGAAAACTAGTGGCCATTGTTTCATTATCTCCCAATGGGCGCTCTTTTGGGAATGCCATGTACTTGTTGTGGTCAAAGAGGTTGCAATTCAGTTCTCATCCTTGAGGACAAGGATGTTTTGGAGGAGTGGGTATTTGTCATGTCCCTTTGTGATTATTAGTATTTCTTGTTATGGGCTACCCATTTGGGGCACCCCCTTGTTAGGTGTAGATAGCCTTTGTCACGAGACCACACCGAGTATCTCCTATATATGTAGAAGTGGTACCGTCTACATGAATGCTATGAATGAATAATGTAAAACTTAATCTTCTTTCCCACATTCTTCTGCAACTTCCTTGTCTAACAATGTCTTCTTCTCATCCCTATAATTCGTCTAATTCTTCTCCTAATCCTCTATATTCTTCTATCTATCCCAAATCATCTCTATCCTTAGAGATCCAAGTTGTTCCTGATAATCCAATTTGTATTGAGTCCACTACATGATTGTGAAAATTGCTGGTCAAATTTACAAATAACGTCTATTAACATGAACAACAACATAGACATGCTGAAAATTTGAAAACTTTTTAAGTGTCTGCATAAAATTCCATATGGGTTTTAAGTTTGAGTATAATATCATGTCCAACTCTGAATTCATTAAAATAATGTACGTGTTAGGTTATTGAGGATGCAACAATAATCGAAGTCCAATATCTTTTCTTGAGCATCCCAACTAGAGGTGTAAATTGGGCTGTGCCAGCACGAGCATAGCCCAGCACAACACGCTAAAATTTGAGCATAGCCCGACCCAAAGACGTGACTTAGCCCGTACGGCCAAAGACGTTAGTTAAATGGGACGTGATGGGTTTGACTAACGTTTCGTGAGCACGCTGACGCTGCACGGATAAGCACGTGGCCTAAACCAAAGACAAAGACGTTAAGAGAGCACGTCATAACATGTACAAATACACCATATAACAAGGCATAATACATCACATTATTTGTATATTTCTGAAAAGAGTCACTATTCTAGCTAGTTTTTAACATTTTATGTTGGCTTATTTATAACAACACATATAATACCTTAATATTTGGAAAATATATTTCAATATCGTTGTTATAATGTCGTCACCTATATTTAACTAGAACATTAATTTACATGACAATAATCCAATTTTATATTTGATGGGCTATTTCTTTTATTGAAAAAAAAGAAACTTGTTAATTTTACTTGAAATAATTTCAAATGATATGTTGTCTAATTAAATTCTTGTGATAATGTCCGAACTTAATGTATACATTAAGTGATTTCAAATTGTTTATAACACGTGTTCCAAGACGCACAACACGACACGTTTATTCGTGTCTTTGTGCTCATTAATGCTGTTACGTACCCTAGCTTTTGACTAGTAAAGCACGGACGGCACAACACGTTTAAATCGTTAACAAAGACAAAGAGACGGCACATGGCACGTGAAGCACGCGATTTCGTGTGCCGGGCCGGCACGTTTTACACCTCTAATCCCAACTATTAATCGTCTTTTGTACATCTTTTAGTTTTCTCTTATGTCTAGTATAAATTTACGGGTTGCATTGCAAAATGTTATAGTTTTTTTTTTTCTCTGGTAACTTATCATGATAAATTTATAGTTTGAGGACTGCTTTTAGCAGTGTAAGATAATTTTGACAACAAAATATATTTATGCTTATCATGAATTTTGAACCATCATGACTATTACACTAATATTCCAACCCAACAAATTATATCATCGAAAGTTAAATTCAGAGTCAAATTCATTCTCCCATGAATCTTTCTACATTCGGGGGGATTTTAAAATTTCATAAGAAGATTTTTCAAAATTGTACTTTTTTTTTCAATGCGTTTTAAGGCCAGATGTTAAATTGATTGCGTTTTAAGGCCAGATGTTAAATTGATTGTGAAAATCATGTATAACTTAGTTTCGTCAAATGCAATATAAACAACGTGACATTAAATGAAAAATTGAAATTAGTCGCCTTAATCATCTCAATTTCCAACATTCCGACTACATTATACATTTATCTTTTAGTTTTCCCCCACGTTCAATTGCCTCAATTGCCCTTCTTTAAAGAAATTACTGGCTACAAACGAGCAAATAACAATCAACCCAAGAGTACAAGTTATTCCTATATTAATCTCCTTAACCAAGTCCATTTTTATATCATCATATTTCTCATAAACAATCTCCTTTCACATATTAGTGCAGTTAACACAACTATAACGTAGATAAATATAAACTT